>CM021103.1:684001800-684146137 GCA_007115665.2 Sequoiadendron giganteum | reverse complement strand
TTATACTTTTGGTTCATATCTTCTAATTGCTGCTTTACTTGAGTATGCACTTTCTTCATATGTTTTGCAAATTCTCTGCTTCATCACTTCTTTTATCCTCCTTATTGACGTCTCGTAATTCTGATATACCTCTAGGATGAACTCTAGTAACAATCTCAAAAGGTATTTTTCCAATACTCTTGTTCACTGAATTATTGTAGGCAAACTCTGCTTGAGCAAGGACTAAATCCCAACTTCTGGTCTTCTCTCCAACCAAACATCTCAACAGATTTCCCAAACTCTTGTTTACTACCTCTGTCTATCCATCAGTCTATGGGTGAGAAGTAGAACTGAACTTCAAATCTATCTTCAACTTCTTCCAAAGTGTCCTCCAAAAGTAACCGACAAACTTTGTATCTCTGTCTGAAACAATACTCCTAGGTAATCCATGCAATCTGACCACTTCCCTGAAAAACAAGTCTGCTACATGTACTGCATCTGTTGTCTTCTTACAAGGTATGAAATGTGCCATTTTAGAAAATCTGTCCACCACCACAAATACAGAATCATTACCTCTCTGTGTCTTCATCAAACCAAGTATGAAATCCATGTTGATATCCTCCCAAGGTCTTTTTGGAATGGTCAAAGGTTTATACAATCCAACATTTTGACTACTCCCTTTTGCGACTTGACAAACTCTGCAACTTTGCACAAATTTCCTAACATCCTTATGAATCTGAGGCCAAAAGTAATTCTCACTTACCAATGCTACTATCTTATCAACTCCAAAGTGTCCTGCCAATCCTCCACTATGTTTCTCTTTCACCAAGTTATCCCTCATTAAACTCCAGGGTATACACAACTGATTTCCTCTGAACAACATATCCTCCTGAATGAAATAATCCAACCACTGACTCCTATCCTCCAAGACTGGTTCCTTGCAAGCTCTCCAAGGTTCTAAAATATTTGAGTCTTCCTCATACAAGTTCTTCAATTCCTCAAAGCCTAATACCTCCACTCTCATCTCTGCCAGTAAATTCCTTCTCCTGCTCAAAGCATCAACAACTCTATTTGAATTTCCACTCCTATGTTTCAAAATGAAAGTATAACTCTACAAGAATTCCACCCATCTCATGTGTTTCTGATTCAACTTACCTTGACTTTTTAAATGCTGCAAAGCTTGATGATCTGTATACAACACAAAATTCTTAGACAACAATTAATGTCTCCACTTCTTCAAAGCTTGAACTATGGCATAAAACTCCTTATCATACACTAAATATCTTTTCCTTGCATCATTCAACTTCTCATTGAAATAAGCTATTGGTCTTCCTTATTGACTTAATACTGCTCCAATTGCATTTCCACTTGCATCATAGTCTACCTGAAATACCTTATTAAAGTCTGGTAAATCCAACACAGGCTACTCAGTCACCTTTTGTTTCAACAACTCAAAGCTCCTGTTTGCTCTAGATGTCCACCTAAAATCCTTCCTATGTCCTCTCATTGTTTTTGTCATAGGACTGCAAATAGAACTGAAATTCTTAATGAACTTTAGGTAGAAACTAGCCAATCCATGAAATGACCTTACCTCTCCAATGCTTTACAGTGTAGGCCACTCAACAATTGTTATTACCTTCTCAAGATCCATCTTCAATCCATCCATTGATATCACAAATCCCAGATATACCAATTCTTCCTTCATGAAACTACACTTCTTAATGTTTATCAACAACTGCTCTTCTCTCAACCTCTGCAAAACTTGTCTTATATGCAACAAATGTTCTTCTCTAGTCTTACTGAAAATCAAGATGTCATCCAATTAGACAATCACAAACTTACCCAAGAATTTCTTCAATACCTCATTCATCAACCTCATGAAAGTACTAGGTGCATTTTCTAGTCCAAAAGGCATCACCAACCACTCATACAATCCTTAATTTGTCTTGAATGTTATCTTCCATTCATCCCCTTCTCTGATTCTGATATGATGATATCCACTCTTCAAATCTATCTTTGTAAAGTACTTAGCTCTACTCAAAAAATCCATAATGTCATCCATCAGGGGCAAAGGAAATCTATACTTCATTGTGATCTTGTTTATGGCTCTAGATTTTGTACACATCCTCCATTCTCCATCCTTCTTAGGTGCTAGCACTGCAGGTACTGCACAAGGACTTAAGCATTCTCTGATCAAACCTTTTCTCAACAACTCTTGCACTTGTCTATTCAATTCTTCATTTTCTATCGGTGTCATCTAGTGTGCTGCTTTATTAGGCAAACTAGCTCCAGGAATCAGATCCATGCAATGACTAATACTCCTCATAGGTGGCAATCCATCAGGTACATTATCTAAAATGATAACTTCATACTCTACCAACAATTCTCTTATCTCCTCTAGTTTTTATTCTACATGCTTCAAATCTTCAACCTTCTTAGGAACCAAGGCATAACACATGTTCTCATGTCTCAGTCCATCTAGAAATCTCCTTCCATCAACCAAACAAATTCTAGCATTTGTGCAAACCTCAATTTTAGGAACATCCTCCAATGGCAACAAATTTTGATTCATCCCATTTGCAACAACAGTATATATGTTCTTCTTTCCATCATGAATAGCCTGTCTATCATACTGCCAAGGCCTTCCCAACAAAACATGGCATACATCCATATGCATGATATCACACAAAACTTCATCATGGTAATTTCCTATCTTCAATTTCACAAAACATTATTCACTTACCAATATCTTATGCTCATATTGAATCCATGCTATCAAATAGGGCTTTAGGTGTTTCAACCTTTCCAACTTCAATTTGGTCACCATTTCTTTAGAGACCAGGTTCTCTGAGCTTCCACTATCAATAATCACTTTGCAACATTTACCAGCTATCTTGCATCTGGTTCAAAACAAATTCTTTCTCTGCAATGATTCCTGCTCCATCTCACTTTGACACAATACTCTTATGTTCACCAACACTTCTCCCTCTTTCGGTTTATTAGATGATCCAGCATGATCCTCCTCAACAAAGGTTGATCTTATAATGTTCTTTGTCCTTTTTCTTGCTTCTCCCTGATTACATTCAAATGCTCTATGTCCTTCTCCACCACACTTATAACAAGATCCTCTGAATACTCTTTTTTCCTATCCTTTATCACCTTTTCTATAACCCTCATTCCGATAACCACCATATCCTCCTCTTTGGTAAGAGTTTCCATCATTTCTACGGTACAAATTATCATTAGTATTGACTTCCTTATCTTTATTTTGATCTGAAAAAGGTCCTCTTCCTCCTCCAGTAAAAATTCTTCCTCTCTGAAATCTTGCACCTCTTCCTCTCCGTCTCTATTCATGTCTTTTGTTCAAATTCTCTTATGCTTTTAGGGCACATTGATATGCCTCCTCCACACTCAACAACTTAATCAAACTGATCTCATCTTGTATAGATGACCTCAAACCATTCATATATCTAGCTACTTGTTCGGTCTCATCTTTTGAATGTCCAGATCTAATATTCAACTTGTAGAACTCCTCAGTATACTCTGTCACACTTGACTCCTTTTGCTTCAAATTATACAACTTTCAGAACAAACTGATTTGATATTCTACAGGCATAAAATTTTTCATGAACTTATTCACCATCTGATCCCATGATCTTATCTTCTATTTTCCTTTTCTTTGCCTATCTGTCTGCAAATGTTCTCACCAAAGGGATGCATGTCCTTTCAACTTTGTACAAGAAAATTTCACCTTCTTGTCTTCTGTGGTACCTTCAAAATCAAATTACTTCTCCATATTTGTTATCCAATCAAGCAATTCATCTGAATCCAACTTACCTTTGTAATCTAGTGGATTGAAATGTGGTTTAGTATTCACTCTAGTTAGGGCTCTTATGAACCTCTCTTCTCCCTGATCAAGGCCAAGTTGATCTTCTCTTTCCCTTTCTTCCTATTATTCTACTTCTTCATCACTCACATCATCAACTAGTCGACCTCTCCTTTGGGTTGTTTCGATTGCTTCCAATCTAGCAGTCATTCCTCTCAACATCTCCATTATAGTTGGGTCTACATTTCCACGCGCTCCATTTCCTCTACCATTTCTTCTTCCTGCTATCTTTACACAAGTCCTTTGTAGCTACATGTCAAATCCTCAATCCGCCACCCCACAAAAAATCTTCAACAAGACTTTGCAAACTCTGACGATCTTCCATGAAATGAATCTTGCTTTGATACCAATTTGGTGCAGTCATGGTAGGAGGGTCCTCAAAGAGAACTATCCAAACCGTGCAACAAGAGTTACACAATGAAAGCAACACAAAATGTGGAGGCAAATGTAGATTAAAACATTCTTATTATAAAAAAATTCAATTACATATAGTCAGCCACATTCGGTCTTACAGATTGGGCTCACAGGCCTGATACAACATGCTCAAAATATAATATTCTTATATGTGAGCGAAAATCCTATAGATTGAATTCTATATTCATCTTCATCATCTTGATCTTGATTGATTCTATCCTAATGATCCATTACAAACTTTATATCATATTTGCAGATCTAGAAGCATCCACGTCGGCCAAAGATCTTTACAATCTCTGATGAAGGAAATGTAATGCGTGCATGAACAGGTCAGCCTCAAATTTGAGTTTCTCCACGACAGGTGCATATGATGAAGTGTGGACCTAAAATTAAGGTTAGGGACACTCCACGAAACAATTTGAAACACCTCGCAAGGATCCACAAGCTATAGGAAAGATCCACGAGTCATCAAACTAGTCGTTGGGTTTAAAATTATTCTGGGGCCAGTTCCAAAACTGTCACTTAATCTGAAAGCGATAACTTGTCGGAAAAAGATCCAATCGAGCTGAAATATTGGAATTAGGAAAATGAACATGTCCACGATGAAAACATAGATCCACAAGGTCTGGTAAGCAAACATGACGAAATATCGAATCTGCCAACTTGAACAAGAACAAGAACAAGAACTGAACAAGAACAAAACTGAATGAAAACATTTTTGGTTGATGCAGGATTGCAAAGAACCAAGGATACTCCTGCATCAATAGTACTTTATGTGATGACGTACCTTATTTCTAGTACTTAATATTTTATATTAGACACTTTTACATGTGAGATGTAATATGCCATTTGCATATGTTGAAGATGTTTCATTTCATTTCTATATTTATGTGAAGATGAGTTTCTATTTATTTTTGTGAGATAGTTTAGGGTTTTGAACCTTACATACAAGCATCCCGAGTCATCCAACCAATGCTCATTAGAAATGACATTTCAAGCAGAAAGTAAAACTTCATCACCCTCATCTAAGGAATTTTTTATGGTAGAATCCCATTGTTTCTTTTTATTTCTACATTCCTTCACATGTCCTCTTTTCCCACAGCTACAACACTTTACTCTATTTTTCTTTCCAAGAGTTTTAGAATGACCTTTATACTTGTCCTTAGGCCTTTGATCTCATTTTGTATCTCTTTCTTTGGGCTTGCCCTTGACATTTAGAGCATCCAATAAGCTACCCATAGCCTTAAATTCCTCATTTCATATGATAACAGAGTTACAACAAGTGCGTCCATCTTGGGATGTTTGAGGTTAGTGGTGATAACAAGAAAGAAAATTTCCCATCACTCATGTAAAGAGAAAATAAGTACATAATGTGTTTGTCATCTTCCTCAATTTTAACATCTATAGATGCAAGTTGACTCTAAATCAAATTAAATGAATTCAAATGCTCTGTAATGGATTCACCTTCATTCATTTTAAGAGAAAACAACTTTATTTTCAAATACAATTTGTTCACAAGGATATTGGCTCGATAAATCTCACCCAACCATTTCCATAAAGCAAATACATTATTTTCTTCAGACACATTCAAGAGGACAAAATCTACAAGATATAACCAAATAGTACCTTGTGCCTTTTTTTCCATCTTCTCCCAATCATCTTGATTGATTTTATTAGGTTTCTTTTCTTTTTTGCATCCACCCATTGATATTTCTTCAAGGAGATACTCTATTTTTAGCTTCCACAACTCATAGTTAGATCCATTAAAACTCTCAATGTCTAACTGAGATGCAAATGCAACCATGATTCTTAAAAACATAAATGTGTAAAATATAACTCCCACTACAACACATAAAACCTTCACAATTCCTCTCAATAGACAAAGCTAGCCATGCTTTGATACCAAATGTTAGAAACAGAGACAACCACTACAATATGAAAATGTGATTTACAAATATGAGATATAAAATTATAGAAATTCATGGAGAAATGATTTAAACTACAAAAAATTCATACAACTCAAGAGCCATATACATAACACAAGGATTTATGTGGAGAAAACCCTTTCGAGTAAAAAGCTCCACCAAGAAAAGAGGGAAATTTTGTATTATTCTTCAAAAGGATTGTAATACATAAATTTATTCAAATCTACATCCAATCTAGCAACATCTGTGTACCTATAAAACATCTCATAATGTCTCCATTTTAACCCCTCAATATATAGACTAATGGAGGCTCAAAATACCACCATAAAACATTACCATGGGTCAAAAAAAGGTTCCAAAATACCATGGTAAAAATCCATATGATCCTTACATGCTAAACGTAGTCTCTTACATGACTTTACACCCTCTTACGAGTTGTCATAAAAAATCCCTATAAAATAGGAGATGCTCTTATATGCATCATAGACCATCAATAGCTTATGCAAAGATTCTCTTACACATTTCATAATTGATTCTTATGTCCAAAATAATCTCCCATACTTTTAACCCTTACAATTATTATAGAATCCATCATAACATCCTTAAAAATAGGCTTTCCATGTTAGACCACTAAATGAGCATCTTTTGACACTAATAACTTATTTTTCAAAGAACCCACATGTGGCAAAAGTGACAAATCAAAAATCACTTCTTTTGATGGAGAAGAGCTATTTAATAATATAAATATGAAATAACCATGGAAAAATATAAAATAATAATAAATAAATAACTTAAAAATTGCCAAGGTTTAGACACCTTAATTTCCAATAAGTTTTATCTTATCACTTGGTTTTTTTATGTGAGCTTGAATCTATAAAAGTAATCACATGTTTAGTGGTTGGGGTTGGCTTTTTGGTTATTTGAGTGGGTTATCATTTGTATTGATCTTTCTTATAGAGTGCACATGTAAAGAATGACAATGTGTGGTTGCATGGTTAGCCATTATGCTTAAACACATGGAGGATGCATCGAAGGAGATTTACATTTCAAAAGTATTCATGTAGAATCTCTAAGTATATTGTAATTTTATTATTGAATAATACTTTGAGTGTGGATGCTTTTAGAGGCCAGATTTTTCCCTCTTGAGGGTTTTCTCAAGGTATATCCTATATATTCTTATGGTATATATATTTTATCCTTGAATTATGGTTATTTTATAAGCTTGTACACATGATTTTCTCTCATGGGGCTACATAGAAATGATTTGGTCAACTTAGTAATTTCCTAACAAGTGGCATTAAATCTGTGGTTGTAGTTGAGGGAGGTAAGAGATCCCTATCTTTGTTTAGCCTTTGTTTGAGTAGATCTAATGTAAAGTTGAAGAGATGGCAATGCTGGAAAGATTTCAAACATTTCAAGGTATGAGATATGCTGTGTAGGTTGAGAATTGTAGATTTGGGGTTTTTGGGTCTTGAGGTTTGTAGATTTGATTTGATTTTTACAAATTTGATAAAAAAAGGGCTTTCCTTTGGGAGTTAACCATGAGGGTTCTATGAAGGAAGATTCATAGATGACCTTTGTGGATAAATAAACCTCACTATTGAATCCAAGAGGCCTAAGAAATGAACATTGACATAAAATTTGACCTATTTTGGTTACTAGGTCTCAGAGGATAAAAAAATGCCACCCTTATTTGGCTATATAGTCATACAATCATTTGTATAAATTAAAAAAATTAAATAAAAAAACATTTTTTTTATAAATTTAAAAATAAAAAAATGGTGGGGGTGGGGGTCCACATACCCTTATACCCCCATGACAGTCACTAATATCAATACTAACCATATTAGGGCCAACATATGACTTTTTAGCACCGACTAGTGGTCATTGGGCCAACTATAACCAAGGTCCTGACTATGGTGAAATTCAAAAATAATAAAATAAATAATAATTTGATTTTGAATGGTTGTCAGGTCTACAATGGGAAAAATTGGAAAATTGAAAATTAAACCAAATTTAAAACCCTTTTGATTTTTTTTCCACTTTGTGCTCGAGCATTGCTACCTAAGGAGTGGTAATGCTTGCACACAAGTGTGCCCTCATTTTTGGGGCACTTGCCATTTTCTTCCACCATTGGTGGCATTGTCCAAGAGCCACCCACCAACCACTAGGTACCTTGCATTTGGCCTAATAAATAATTTTTTTAGGGGGCATAACTTTCACATATAATATCATATTTTTGACTTCTTATGTTGTTAGAAAGATCTCTCTAAGCACGATGTATTGGTATATGTTTAGCTTTCATATTTTTCTTTTTTGTTAGGATTTGATTCCATGGAATTGGCATTTCTCTAAAATGGTTAACAAGTCATAACTTTCAAATAGACAAAACCAAATGAGATAAAATAATGCATACAAGATGTTCTATAAGTGTATTGTGACTATGGTTTACTAAATAATACATTGGGCTACTTTGGAGTGTGAGATTTTCTTCCAAAAGGATTTTCCCCACGTGTATTTATGTTATGGTATATTACTTATTTTATGTTTAACTTTGTTTCTACTTTTTGTAGTTGTTAAAAGGTTGAAATTTGCACAACACTCTCCTAAAAATATTAGTGTAGGAAGTGTTTCCATATACCTTTCTTCCTTATATTTGGTATCAAATCTTGATCACATTAGATTCTAGGTATTGGGTGGAGGGATTTTTTGTACTAACCTTCATTTGAGAGGAACCTTACTCAAAGAGGTTTTTTAGCTTATTGTACGAAGAGATGAAAGCACATCAAGGATAGATATGGAGAAGTTCCTAGACACAAAATTTGAGTTTTGGAAGCTCCAAATGTAGATGTGATCATAGATCGAGATCTACGGGCTATAGTATTTGTATTCAAACCTATAGCTACATCACAAGAAGACTACAACAAGATGGATAGAAAAGAAAAAGGGTTTGCTTAGAATTAGTTTGGTTGATTCAATGTTGTTGAATGTGCATGAAGAGACTATAACAATGAAATTTTGGAAGAAACTTGGAGAAATTTATCAAGCTAAATCCCTAGTAAAAAATATTTTCTTGAGAAAAAGCTATATTACCCTCAAGATGGAGGATGGTGGGTTTGTGGCTGAACATCTAATGCCTTCAAAATTGGTAGTTATCGAGTTGTATTCCATGGGAGTGAAAATGGAGGAGGATTGATGTATGACTTTGTTTTGTTCTTTTCCATATTCATGGGACCACTTGGTTATGACCATTGGGAGTACTACAACAAAGTTCAAATTTTAGATCTTTAGAATTACAAAAAGGAGAAACACATGTAAATCATAATTAACAACATATAACACGTGTATGTGGGGAGAACCCTTTCAAGAGAAAACCCCAACTATCCAAAATAACTCAATGAATTATTCAATAACCTTAACATATTTAGAATACACTTGTAGAGCAAACCTTTACAAGAGTATCACCAATTAAAGATTGAGAGTACTTATGACAACATAACAATGCCTACAAATTCACTATCAATGCCTCCATCTCAAGCATCTTATAAATATGAGTAGTACACAAAACCATCAAATAGTAATTGCAAAATTGTGAGCTAAAACCATTCAAAAAGTGGTGCACAAAAACCTATTTAAAAAATCAACACCCAAATCCCAAGATGACATTATGAGCTAAAAATAATTTATTCCTTCCACCTATCATAAGTGCATCATAATCCACTCTTCAATTCTAGCGTTATATTTGACTTCATTATCTCCATTCAAAAATGTCTTATAACATGTCATAATATGCATCATAAGTTGATCAATAACTATAATTCCCTCTTACAACTCTTTTCTATATTCAATATGTTCTTACATTTTCAATGCAAGAAATCCAACTTTGAGAGACCATAACTTTTAATTCGGAAGGCTATTGGAACCCCTTTTTTAAAATTGTAAAGCTCAAAAATATCTATACAACAAACATTCTTAAAAACAATTAAAAATCAAAAACAAAATCTATAACCCAAAATTTAAATTTTTACATTTCATAATCCAAAAACTACAATCTTCATATACTTAACATTAAAATCAAGAATCAAGATTGATGCACCTTTCCTAATACATAGAACGGAGGAAAACAACTCGATCTAATTTAAAAACTTTAAGAGCCCCACATATCACTATAAACTTCATCTCCTTGAAACCTTTAGGTATATATGATAATTTAATAATCTTTTTAAGACCTAATAAAAAACACAAACCATCTATTTATATTTTTTTTTTATGATTATTCATTTAAAATTTGCTTTAAATTTTTTTCCTCAAATTCCTCCTCTTACTCCTCTTCCTCCCTTCTCCCCCCACCTTCCCCACGCCGCTCCCGGTCCCTTTTTTCTGTAAAAAAAATTCCAGGTATTTTTTATTTAAACTAGCTCCTTCAACGGAACCAGGAAGAATTTAAGCTAAACAATTACATACCAAATAACCACCGTTTACTATATTTCAATGATGCAAATAACTTAAAATCGTATCATTATTCGCAAGGTCGCGTGTTGGAAACCTCTTCTTAGTTCCACATGGAATCTAATTTGAAGCTATCTCCAAGAATTCATCCTCGCTTTTAAAATCACAAGAAACAAATTACAGTTGAAAGTTTATGCCCATCTTCAATGGAGCTGCTGAGGTTGCTGCGACAAAAAATTCCTATTCGCTCACTCACCATTAATTCCTCTAACAGATTTGTAAATGCTTCTCTCCCCCTCCTTTTTTTAAATCCCTCAAAACTGTTCAAGTTTTAATCAATTAGGTTTTGTATGCATGTTAATGTTCTTCCCCGAAGTATTTACAAGGCCAAAGTTTTAACCGCATGAATGCATTAAATTTGATGTTTAGGAGTTTAAGAAATTTGCAAAGGAACATATATAGCTTGAAAATTTCGCAACCAACTGGTTTCAATTTGAAAGTAATCGAGATTAAGAGAAATATTTTGCGATTTTCGGAACATATTGGATTAGCTGTAAATGTTTTGAAAATTAAGAGAAATGGCTCGTCTCTTTTATTTTTTCTTGGGTTGAATTGGATTTATTTAGTTTTTCGATGTGGCTCATTTAGAAGGTTGGTTTAAAAACATCAGTGTAGTTTTATCTAGAAAACTTGGCATCATCTTCCTGTAGAAATCTCAGAACCAAAATGTTAGCCTCTGAAAATTGTGAGAAATACCCTAATTTTTTTCTTTGGTGGCAAATCGGTTTTTATATCTGAAATTAGAAAATTCATAAGAAACACCTTTCAATCTTCGGAACAAATTGAATCTTTCTATAAAAAGCTGAAAGTTAAGAGAAATAGCAGCTTCCAAGTTCTAAACAAATCAAATCTTGGACTTAATAGTAAAAACTTGAACATTCCATGGATATATCTTGCAATATTCTGAACAAATTGGATTTAACTGAGAATTTGAAAATTAAGAGGAATAGTTTCTGATTTCCAGAATAAAATGGCTTTGGCTTTGAAAATTCAACACTAATGACAAAATAACTAGACATTTTGGGAAGAAAATGGATTAAAATTTTAAAGCTTGAAAATTAAGAGAAACGGTGAGCAAGTTTTAGAACAAGTTGGATTTAATTGTAAAAAAATGAATATTAAGAGAAAGAAAATGCAACTTTTGGATGAAATTGGATTCAGTTGTAGAAGACTTGAAAATCAAGAGAAACATCTTGTAATTTTTGGAACTAAATGAATTTAAGTTTTACATGCTTTCGAAAATACCCCATTTTCAATAATCCACAATCTCATTTACCCATATTTGAATACTCCACAAACTCTGATCTGACACATCCTACATGTTATGGACTACCCTTTTGTGGTAGATGATCTGAATGAAGGTCATTCTCACAGCAATGTAGCACCACAATCCTTGGATTTTAGTCAAGCGTACCTTTAACAGCAGATTCGAGATATCTATGTATGAAATGAAGTAAAAAAAAGTGAATGATGAATTGAAGCATATGTGAGTGCTAAACGATCTTTTATGCATTAGTCATGTAAATCTTTATAAGTTAGTTTTTGTCATTTGTTTATATTTTACTACTCTGAAAGTTCTGCCAAAATTTACAAATATTAATAGTAATTTCTGCGATTTTCCCCAAATGTTAGACTGGAAGATTTATACTTCTTATCTTATAAATAAAAAAGTTCACTATTTTTTTTAACTTGCAAAAGAACTAGGTTTATAACAGTGGAGGCCTCCATTGCTTCACCATATAAGACTTCATACAAGTTTGTTTAAAAATTGTATCTATGGCCTGATTTATGGCTGACTGATTTGTTGTGATCACACTGATAGCATCAAATTTGACTACTGAATTCCCACTGATTAAAAAATAGGCATTTTCCAATAACATGACATTTAGAATGACGACATTTGATCATTGGCAAATGGCCTATGACAACTTGTCACAGCTCCCATATCAATTGACAACAACATTAATAGGGCCCATGACAACTGGTTGGGCACATTGCTAGGAATAGGATATCCTTGCCTAATCTATATTTTTGCATTAGACACTTACCTTGCCATAGCTGTTATGCTCCTGATGAATATTGCAAACTGGGCATGAATGCATAACCATTAAGTACACCTCATATCATATTATGATTTTTTTTTTAAAATGCTCTAGCATCATATCGGATACGATAGTCTTGAATGAGATGTGGTAAAAGCACATATCTTCTCAAAACAACATGGCTATATATGTGGACTATCTTAGTACATGCTTAATATGCACCTTCAAACCAAATCTAAGTGTACATACTTTCCAAAGTCACATTCCGTATTGATTGCATACAACATATTTCATTCTCTCTCTATCACTCATATTTTATGCATAAACCAAATTATTGAACAATTACAACTGAAATGGTATAGTGAGTATTTATAGTTGTTTGGGTCCTAATCTACCCATATCCTTTATTTTATATGAATAGCCTACCATGGGTGGTAGAATCCTTATTATTGAATCATCAAGTGATTGTGGGGTTCACCAGTGGTTTTACTAACATATACATTTCTTCTTCTGACTTTGTTTGTGGGTTACTCATCTTTATGCATTCTTTTTGTGTATGATAAGGACTAAACATTTGTAAACATTTCTTGTTAGTTTTCTTTGCAAAATTATTCCACATGGATGCTAATTAATATATTATAACATCTTGGGCTGTAACATGTTGCCAATAGTTTGGGTTTTTGGAAAAGAGATCCTTCCTTATTCATCCCATTTACTATATTGTAATGGGAATTCTAGCCAAGAGAATGAGAGAGTCTGGTCTGCTTGTGATTCATGGGTTGGCTGAAGTCTATGTTGTGCACTATACTAGTGGTTAGTGTTTGTTAGGTTTTATCTTAAAGAAAGGGTAGAATGAGAGCTATCTTTTCCCAACATCACTCATTGGTTGAAACTTGAAAGAGGCCTAGAATTTTTGGTCTGTGAATTTGGATGGAGAATCATCTGTTGTCAACAGGCTTAAGATTTTGAAGTCAGTTTCTTATCTAGAAGGGGTTGAGCCAGATCTGACGTATCATTGTTACAAGAGCTGAGGGTGAACGGCTGTGGCCATGTTGCATTGACCATTAGAGGATGGTCTTTCTAGAAATTTGAGTTGCTATTTGCCAGGTCTCTAAAGATGGGCTTCTCTTTGCAGACAATACTAGATCTTATAATCCTCTAGGTTTAGCTTCTTAAGTAGATTTGTATTCATGATAACCACTATGATGTTCTATCTCTTGGTTGTCGTCTTGTTTTTTAAGAGTCAGAAATCAGTATCTAGTATAGTGTAATAGTGTACACAATAAAAATTAAAATACTTACGTAGACTGTTAAAATGTAAAAAATTATACAATTGACAACTTTTCTTGTTCAAATTTGATCTCCATGTTCCATTATGAAAGCTTTATCATTTTTGGAAAAGGGCAAAAACATCCATGAACTAGTCTGGCAGAGTTTCAACAGGACACCAAGAACAAAATTGATGTAATCAAAAGGATCCTTGTAGCTCGAAGCGGGACATTACTGGTCTACTCACTCTGTGTAACACATTAAACAGATCTGACCATCCACCAGTCCTAAACTACTGTTCAGTGAATCAGAAGTAAGTTCAAATTAAACATAGATCATTGATGTTACACCCCCACGCATCATGGTCTAAAGCGTCAAACAAAAGTATAACATCAGGGATTGAAAGGCACTGGAGTCTGAGTAGGATCAAATCTGCCACCATGCTTCATCCTGATCTCCACCAGTTAATTTTCACCAACATCGTGACCAACTATGGTCCTTTATTTTGGACTTTATCTTCAGTAAACATTGGATGGCTTGGTGATCAACCTAAGATGAAAATTATAAAGAGTTTCCACTGCATTTGACTCACAGCTGCAAATAAATAAACACAGAAAAAAACCTGCTCAACAGAACTAGCCATTTTGAGTCAGAATGATCACAGCTGGCAGCAAATTTCTAGAACAAGGATCCTGCATGGGATTCTAGTTTGTCAAAAAACCAACAGAGGACAGTAATTGAGTCTGATTGTGTAGAGCTAACATCACCTCATTAAGAGCCTGAATCTCCTTTTTAATGTTCTCAAAATTCTCCATAGAAATAATAGCAGTCAGAGCAGAAGAATTAGGCATAGCTGAAAGGGGCACAATCAGGAGATTTGAGCGTGGCAGAAGTAATGTGCTTCCTCGAAAAGCCACTTTCTTAGTGACAGGTTTCATCTCATCCTGAATAGAATACCTAACATCAAGGAGATTAGCCCTTGTGCAACCAGTGATCAGGTCTGGTTAAAACTGGGTAGTAGAAATGGCATTTTTGAAAACTGAGCGCCTGGCATAAGTTTCCATGGGTTCATTAGAGAAAGGAATGGGGGCAAGGGTTTTTATGACATTAGGATTCTTTGAATGCTGGCAAACCCCTTGGCCCTCCATTTTCCTAGGGGATCTACTTCCAGTAGCTGTGGAAGCAACACAATGGTTTTCCAGCCAATTTTCATATTTGTCCTTAGGTCAAGACAATTTTTTTTATCAGGGCAGGAGATGAATTTTTGGTTCAATGTCTGAGCGGAGTTCTGGATTTTGAGCACCAAGCTTACCTTTTACTTCGCTAGAGCATTTAGGGGTGAACCCTTTTTAGATGATTGAAGTTTTTGCCCATGATGACAAACTTGCAAATAAACTCCCTCCACAAATGAAACAGAAAGAGAAGGTGCAAGAGATAAACCCAAACAATCTGCATAGGAAACAAGGAGAGAAAGGGCCAGTTTGACAATGTATTCATGATGGAAAGAAATATCAGGAGCTATCCTCTTTGGACCATAAAATCAACCTGTTCAAGCAAATCAGTATTTCTCATTTCACTCAGGAGCCTGCCCAATCAGAGTCACCATCTCAATAAATTTCTTCCTTAACCAAACCATTTGCAGCATAAAGGGAAAAAAACAAGAAATCCAGGTTGGGAGGACATTTTAAAATAGAAATAGTGCTGAAAATTTTCTATTTTGTTTGCACGTGTGATCAAGAGGCAAGCCTTAAATGAAAATGATGGGAGTAGTTACAACAAAGTGAAGGAGGGTGACATGCATGCGGAAGGGGGAGGCAATAATGGGGATGAAAGGTATTAATTATGTGGTTTGACGTAAGAAAATCCCAAAGAATGGTGTCAACCCATTCTTAGAAAACAAAATAATCTCATAAGGGATGACCTTTTCCACTTATAAGTCCTAACATCTTTCTTCATTGATGATACTTTAGAGGCCATTCCAAATTTTAAACCAGGGTGATATCCCAATTTTCCCAGCTATTCTTGCCCTGCCACTAAAGAAGATGCCAATTTAGCAAGGATGTCCACAGCCTGGTTTGCCACACTGGGAGAATAGCCAATGCCAAATTCATCAAAATCTCAAGAAGCAAATGATTATTCTGGAGAGTGTGCTGCAGCTTCCAGTTCTTTAGTTTTTTCTCAGGGATAAGAACATTAGCCAAATCCAAGAATTTGTCTCAATAACAACTTTAATGAAATGATGAGCAAGCGTCAATCCACGCCAAACTGCTAGTGCTTCTACCACATTGTGGCTGGCCACATCCAAACCTCAACAAAAGCAGAATAGGATGTCCTCATTTTTATCCTGACAAATGCCTCTGGTTCCTGCAGCTCTGGGGTTGGCACTCAAGATTTCATTAGTATCAATTTCAACCCAAGATTGTTGTGGTCAAGTCCACATATCTTTCTTGCTTGTGATAACCCCATTTAAACTGCTCAAGAAGATAGCATAAAAGAATAATAAAATAAAATATAAAATAATTACTACTTCAATGTGGTCGGCGATTTGCTATCGTAGAAAATAATGTTAAATTATTTCTAAATAAATAACAACATAGGCAGCGATTCCCCAAAGGGTGCATGACTAGTCGAACATGAATTGAAAGGCATCAATTAATTATGAACAGCGTTGACAAGAGGGTGCAATAAGGGGTTATGTCTCTTGGCCAATTCGTGGATATTAAAGGAGGCATACTTTGAAGCAATCAGGATTGATCAGGTTTGAAGAATTAATGCATTTCTAGTAGCAGATCAAGGCGCTCCTAGGGAGCTGTTGGTCACTAAATTCAGGCTGCATAATAATTGAAAGAGTTCAGACACTCAGCCAAGGACAATTCGCATGATTTAAAAGACTAAAATCAGAGGCAGCGAACAAAGATAGACATCATCTTGCTCCACATTCATATGCATGTAATCAGATAGAGAAATTAGAAATTGCATCCATATTGTGGTGTCTATTCTGCATTTGTAAAACAATTATAATTGCAGATTACTTATATATATATATATATAAGTCCAATAACCACGTCAACATTAGCCTTTGAAGGTTGCTCTTAATAAGATTAAAGTATATCATTAAAGTTATTGTCTCTAGGTCTAATTTGATATCTTAATTTTTAAGATTGAAGACAAATTTAAGATAAATCCATAAGGGAACATCACATTGCTTTTCATTATACCAAGTTTCACTAGTAAAGTTGCATATAAGTAACTGGAATATTTTTGTACTATCTAAAGTGAGAAGTTAAGATTTTTTTAAATTCGAAAGTCAAGATATGGTCAAAGTTGGAGTTGACTAGCAGGTAAAGTTGTTGGTCAAATGTTTTTGTTAAGCTGGAAATTTTAGAGTTTTAACTGAAATGTTTATTGTTACAAAATCCCACTTTCACAAGATATATTTAGTATGTGCCGTCTTGACATTTGTCTTGTTTATGACACAGGGTCATTCAAATGAGTTTGCTTCCCATCCCTAAAACCAAGAAAATGATATGCAAATCTTAAAACACCCCAATATGCTGGAAAAATGGATTGATCTGAGATAAGATTAACATACCCTGCAACAAAGAATCGCTATATTTCTATTTTTAACTATTTCTTTGTCTTAATGACTTGCTGCTTGCATATTAAAATCTATCTTTTTCTTCCCTATATTTGGTTGTCAAACTTTGAAGAGGGATTCAATTTTCAACAACTTTTAGATTGAAACATTAGCTTTAAAATTGGGCCAAAAGCAGGTATGTTAATCACTCTTCGAAAATGGTAGATTTGATTGTTGTGGCAGGGGAGTTGCAGTTTTGGTGTTTGTCATAGATTCACTAGTTGGGTCCAGGTCTAGTGCAAATCAAGGGACCTTCATTTAACCTGGTCATTATGCTAAATTTATAATGGTTTAGCAGGAAGTGATTCTTTTTTGCACTAGAATTCCTTAGCATACAATAAAAAAGGGAATATTCTAGATCTTAGGTCCTATCTCCTCAAAAACAAAGAAAAAATAGGTTTTTTTGTTAGGATAAAGAGATCCATTTTCATGGTTTGCTACTGGAAGAAAAATAAGTGAAACTGAACACATTTAGCAGCCTTCTTGGAAGAAGCAAGTGATGAATAATTATGTTCCACCAAGTTTCTGGGACAAGGACAGCATGGGACGAGAGGACACATTTCTAGGACATTTATCATTAGAGATCCTTAATACACAACATTAGGTTGAATTGAAAGTTCAAATGAAAGTCAAACAAATTAACAAATGTCAAATGTCAAAACTCAAAATTTAATTGCTTTCATAATTCATTGTAAATGTGCGTATGATATAAAATTAAAAAATACAACAAAATGCCCAAAGGCTGCAAGTTTGAACTACAAAATAACAAAAACCTAGAAAGTATGATGTTGCCCCTGATTGACATTTTCCAATATTGCATCAAAATCAAAGTAGTGGCTCACTATAAGGAACTGCCTCATGCAATGGAACTCCAACCAATCCCTCTTGTGCCTCCTCATCAATCTAGCTGGCATCTTTGGGATCAACATCCCATCATAAAGTTGGAGTTTGTTAATACTTTGAAGTCAAATGATCTTGAAGTCACAAAGTGCTATGCATGGCCACCAACTTCTTTGCGTGTCTAGAGGTAAACCTATTCCTCTTGATAGAGTGGATGAAGCTATATGTGGACTAATTCCTCTTTGCAGTAGAGGAATCGACAATATGTGAAAGGAGGTGAATGGAAAACATTCTTAACTTTGGTGTACCCTTGCCATGCCATGTTCAGGATTAGGATCAGTTTGAGCTAATGTGGCTCTAGCTATTTTCACCTCTGGTTTGCTGAATGTTTGACTGCGAAAACTAGTGAAGGCAAGCCATTGTGTGTGAAGTACTCACTTGAATACATCTTTCAAAGGGTCTTTATTAATCTTTCTTACACCTCTTTGTCATCACAAGGAGGCAACCTCCTAGACTTTGGTGCATACCATTTAGGATTTATAGCAAAGGTTGCCATATGAAGTGAGGTGTTTATAGTGTTCCACCACCGCATCACAATGGGTTTAATATGCTGCTCATATAATCCCAAATTAAGATCCATATTACAAATTGTTTGCTTCATCCACCTAAGCATGTTGTCAAATGTCTCATAAATGTCAAATGTATGAACATATCTAATGACATCTACATTAGGTCAGATAAAAAAGCAAACAAATTTGCAAACAAAAATTTCAAAACACATAAGGTAGAATATTCAAAACAATAAAATCAGCCATCAATTTATTAATAAAATTAATGATTTATTAAAAATTCAGCAATTTCTTACCTCACAGTGGACCAACAAATGTCATCACAAATATTTTGTTTTATAGTTTTTTCTTCAACAGTGTTTGCAATAAGCCATCTAGTCCACTTTGAATTAACCATCATCAATTGTAAAGCCTCTTGCATCTCAAGCATCCTCTCTAACAAAATGAAATAATTGGCCTACCTAGTCTCCACAGGTTTGAATAATTCTTTCATTGAAAAAGTCCTTAAGAGATCAAATGAGGTGTGGTGGTTGCAAATAAACATATGAATATCCCTAGCTTTTTTTTGCCACTTGCTACACTCAATCTATTTTCCTTGTCTTTTAATGTGTTGTTCAATGCATGAACACATTTAGTCCAAAAAATGTGCTTGTAAGCACTCTCCACCATCTTACCAACTGATTTTCACACATGTATTGAATTAGTGATCACGTGTACAACATTTGAGCCCCAACCTCCTCTATGGCCTCTCACAAAATATGAATTTGAAAGTCCACATCCATGTGCTTCCCTAAACAATCAATAGCTCTAAAAAACTAAGATTTAGTTGAATATGTGACTATGATGTTGATGAGTGGCCGATGTCTAATATCAGTCCACTCATCCATGACAATAGAGCAGCCTATCCTAATCCAAGTCGGTCTCATGTCCTCCGTCACCAAATTCACCTTAGAATATTCTTTACCAAAGAGAGTAGTGTGTATTTTATGTTCTTTAGGGGGTGAATGAGGGACCAACAAAAGCTACGTCCTTGAACATTCGTTTGAAGTAAGAAGAACGTACTACATGGAACAAAATGGCATGGACATAGAAAAAATTGGCAATAGAAGACTTTGCGACATCCCGTTCTTGAATATTGAACATACTTGCAACTATCCTGCTCTCTCACTGGCACTATGTAATGTCCCCAAATTTGTGGTCAAATGACTTAATTAATTTAATTGATTAAGTTGTCCAAAAATTAATATTATTTCAAAATGATGAATTTAATTGATTATTTTAATTAAAATAAAGTGGAAATAATTAAATATTAAAAATGTCACTTTATTAAATAAAGTCTTCTTCTAGAAGTTGTAGTTAGTTGCAAGTTGGCTTCTTTTGGAAGATTCATTTGAGCCTTTAAAAGGATTTTCGTGCTAAGCATTTGGGCATCCATTGTTGAGTTGATATTTTTTATGCATTAGTGCAAAGGCTTGAATCTCAGATTCAACTGAGGACGAAAACCTTCAGGTATTAGTAGGTTGGATGGAAACCCAACTCTACTTTGTGAGGTAAATCCATCAAGGGTTTGCCATTGAGAATAAGCTGGAAATGGTATTTTATTTGCAGGTTTACAGCTGCTAGGGTTTGATATAATTTTGGCTAGGGTTTGGAGCAACTTGGGAGAGATTTGGAATCAAAATTCCAAGTTGGGTATTTGAGATTTTGGGGAAGACATTGCAGATTCGACCTTGAGGGTTTTATGGCAGTATTTTGGCTTCCATATTGCTGCATTGGTTGCAGGTATATTGTTGATATTATTTTACATTGCTGGGCGCTAGGGTTTCTACACCCTATTTTGGTGTTTTTGGCAATTTTGGAGCCCAACCAGCTAGGGTTTGAAGGAAATCATCATTCCAGCTAGGGTTTGAAGTTTTATCTGCAGATTAAGGACAAAAGAGTTCAGATCTGAAGATTACATTGGCATATTTTCATCCTACAAATGCATCGCTAGGGTTTGGGAGTGAAGTGCCTTGTTTTGGAAGGAATCTTTGGTCATCGGCAACATATATTCATGTGCAGATTTGTGTTTCAGTTTTCTTTAGTTTTATATCAGATTGCAGATCCAAGGGTCTAGTGGTCAACTTTGGCATTGTTTTGACATCACATTAATCTAGGGCTTCATTGCTCCAATCCTAGACCTAGCCTCCTTTGTTTAGGGGAGTTTAGGGTTTGTTTTGGCAGCCATTTACATCATTATTATCGGCAAATACTTCAGACATTAACAATAGGGTTTGAGAACATCTACATCAGCAATTTCTTGCCATATATGTGATCATTTTGAATTTTTGAGCCTAAATGAAGTAACAAGCAAACGGCTATGTGGTGAACCCACTCCTATGGTTTGTTTGTATATTGTAGACACATTTTATAAGCATTTTCAGTTTGATATCATCTATATCAGACCTGATAATCATTGTATTAAGATCTGATATCTTGTCAATAAAGTGGAGATTGCATGTGAAATTCTTGTTATTGGTTTATGCAAACATTGTCTATCATTTCTATGTTTTATGTGATCCTTTTGGCATTGAAATCCATCAAGAATCAAACAAACAAAACCCCAAAACTCAGAAAAACCAGATTGCATGCCAAGTGTTTGGCAAAATGTCAAACAACCTAAATTGAAAAATCAGGGCAGAATAAGCAAGGGTTCTTACACACTAGTCTTTCTCCTTCCTCTTGTGGAAATTTTACCTCTACCACTCACAACCATGGAGGGCACAGGCATAGTTGATTGTGCAAATTGTGTTGGCATTGGCACACCCTTAGACTTTGCTTTTGGCTCTATTTGCAATCTATGAACCTCTACCTTCTCATACTCCTTTATATCTAGATACACATTGTAGCGTCGAAAATTGTCACCCTTGACAATTTCACATTAGTTTTAGCTCCCCCCTATGTGCTTGGACTTAATTATGCATTAACTGCTCATTTTATAAACATCTTCGGAAAATCAAACAAACGGAAATGAAAATGAGCATTTAATATTTTCCCTTGACACTTTGGGCCCTGAAAAGAATGGCTCTGGTCTAGGGCGCCCCACACCCTAGACCACCTCTTTTTGGCTCCAATTTGAATATGTCGGTGTTGGTGTTTTATTTTTTGAATTTCCAATTTCAATTGGTGGCTATCAACATTTAATTTTTGGAAAATTAGAAGGATTGCATATAAATATATAGTTTTTTCACCATTTCAAACCTGGGCAATTTTGTTGAGAAAATTGAGCATCCTAAAAGCAATCAAGAGCAGAATTATCAACATTTTAGCAACATTTATTCATGTCAAGCATCATTTCTATCATCAATCATGTTTTCATGTAAGTTCATGTTTTGTGAGCACTAGCACTTGTAGTACTTCAATCAATCAATCAAATTCTCCTTGATGGTGATGAGTACATGACTTCAATCCATCAAGGAATGCAGATCTGAGTGGTGAGTTGCAACAATTTGTCAATTCATTACTTGTTATCATTTAACCTCTGTCCTATCGAGGGTA
Organism: Sequoiadendron giganteum; assembly: GCA_007115665.2. Lineage (NCBI taxonomy): Eukaryota > Viridiplantae > Streptophyta > Pinopsida > Cupressales > Cupressaceae > Sequoiadendron > Sequoiadendron giganteum. Next base: position 684,123,530 of record CM021103.1, on the reverse strand, counting down.
AGCTCTCTTTATACATCATCATAGCCGTTGTGGAGGTAGAAATACCAAAACGGGGTTTGACTTAGGCAAGCCCCTATATGGCACAACCTTTCCCCCTCTATCACGTGTGTAGGTTTTCAGATCTGAAGATATTTGGAGGAAGATAAAGGGCTAATTGCTCATTCGTGCATTCAAGTCTACAAGTTTTCAAGACATGGAAATTGAAATTTCTCATCAACAAATGAAGTTCTGATAATGAGCCTAGGAGAACAAAAGCTATAGACTAGGGACTTTAGGCTTGTTTTTCAAATCTTGCAAAAAAGTAGGGCAGTCTGGGGTGCACCACGCCCTAGGCCAGCTAAATCTGCACCAAATTTATACCTCAAGTTCCTCTTTGTCTACCTTCTGCATTTCTGGATTCTATTTTTGTCTTGTTGCATTCAATTTCTCAAAAATCATAACAGACTATTTGCATTTTCATAGTTTACCTAGGAATATCATTGCATCTTCAAATTTAGTTAATTTATCAATCACCATCACAAACAACCACCCGCCTCAAAAAAAAAAATAAAGATTAGAACCTTGATCCGCCATTTTGACTCTTCCTACTAGGTTTGTAGTCAAGTGGATTTGAGATCATTCCTAATCCTCAAAAATTGGGAGAAATGTGATTGAGGGTTTAGATCCCTTTTCCCAATCAAACACACATTAACCCCATGCCCTGCAAAGCCCAAGAGATGAGAATATACTCTAGTCTGGCTTCCTCTAAAATTTGTTTTGCAAATGTGACACAAGCACACTTTATTACCCCCTGAATTTTTCTTTTTGTGTTTATCTACGGCTGTCACAAATTGGAGAAGAGGATTTTTGGAATTAAAAGGGCCCTTTGCATAATGTTTTAAAATGGTGAAAGTGCACTCAAATGAGTTTTGTGATTGTCCTCCTTCACCCACAACACTCCCACACCCTAATGAACTCTCAGTTGAGGCTGAAATTCTCACATTTCTTTCTTATCCCATGTTCACTACTTTCACTACTGCTACTCATGTTGTTTTGTGAAACAATAATGCAAGTGCAAACTGAAAATGAAAAAGAAAAAAAATCATACACTTCTCCCTTAAAACTTTGAAAAAACTCAGAAAAAGAAACAAAAAACAAATGGAAGAATCACTTACCTCTTCCAATTTTCTTGCTATCTCCCTCATTGCTCACTAATGTTAACTTCTCTAGTTGCACCATCAAACTTTTCTCAAAATAATTTTTTCCTCTAACTCAACTACAATTAGTGCTCCCCAAGGATGCATCCCCTACCCTTGTGCCCGTACCAGAGACATTTCAAGGACTCGGGGACTCCTGGGAAACGTCCCCTTCTTGTCCCCAATTGACAATAAATAAAAAGAAACATCCTGGGTAGTTGTGCAAAAAAGGAGGGGATGCCAAGGGATGGCTAGAGGATGCCTAGGCATCCCCCGATCGTCCCGGGGACGGCCAACTATCCCCTACGGCCCAACCAACTGTGAGTTGCATTTTTTTTAAAAAAAAGACACATTTTAAAATTAAAAAAAGGGACAAAACACAAAGGTGGAACACTATGAACACTCCGCTTCACATGGCAGACTATGTTCTCAATCCGAAATGGTATGCAACAAGACCTGGGAGAGTGCCTCCATCTCATGATGAAGAGGTGAAAGAAGGCTTCATGAAGGCCCTTAGGAAAATGTATATTGAAGAGGAATCTTCTTTACTCCTCATAGAGTGGCTTGCATTTGTCAATCTTTGTGGTCCAACCTTCAACAAACTAGAGGCGAGGTCGAATAGAGCTACATTAGCTCAAACCGACCCTATTGGATGGTGGATGTGGCATGGCAAGGATGCACCGGAGTTGAGGGTACTTGCCATTCGTCTTCTTTCACAGGTTGCCAGTTCCTCTATTGGAGAGAGGAATTGGTCCACATATAGCTTCATCCAATCAGTCAAGATGAACAACCTTACCTCTAGACGATCGGAGAAGTTGGTGGCTATACACAATGCTTGCGGCTATAGGATCGACATACTCTTGAGTATCATTAGAGTTCAGCCTTACGTTGGGATGTTGATTCCGAAGATGCTATACAAATCGATGAGGAGGAGACATAGGAGGGATTGGTTGGGGTTCCATTTCTTGAGGCAACCCCTTACAATGGCAGTGACTCAGACTTGGAGTCTGATTTTGATATAGACCTACCAATTGCATATGCTGATTAGGGACAGCGATATATTCTCTATGTTTTTGTCATTTTATAGTTGAAATTTGGAGCCTTTGGGCATTTTGTTATAACTTATAATTCTTATATAATATGTATGCACATTGACAATGAAAGCATTTTAATTTTGTTAATTTGAGCAATATATTCTTATGTGAAATCTCAATTCAAGTCTAATGTTATCTATTAATCTTCTACAATGTCTATGATGAATGTTTTATCAATGTTATGATATGAATATTTGAAATTTTTAAATTTCTCTATATTTTAAAAAATTTCCCTTTTTTTACCCATCGTCCCCTATTGTCGCCTAAAAAATGGTCCAAAAGTACCCCTGTATTGGAAACACGTCTCGCTGGTCCCTTCTTGTTCCCGTCCCCGAAATTTGGGGGAGCATAGGCTGCAATCTTTTTTGCATGTAAAAAATGAGTTAGAATAAGAGGAAGCCTTCTTTTTGTTCATTTAGGGCTATGTGTGGTGTTGGGGCCTACAAAAAATAAGATTATTATAATCATTTTTTAAATTTGGACTTCTTTTCAAAAAAATGGCCAAATCATTGCAGGGACGGCTGGGGGGGTGTTTGGGACGTTTGTAGCCATCTCAGGGATGTCCAACCATCCCTACGACGTCCCCTCATCTCTGGAATGTTTTTGGGATGACTAGGGCAGATTTTTTAAAATCAGGGATGGCTTGGGGATGTTTCCAAGGCATCCTTGCATCACCAGAATGTTTGTGGAACTGGAACAGCCAAAAATACCGGGGGATGGAATATAGATGAATAATACTAAATAGCCATATAGTTGATGGCATGTTTTTATTAAAAAGTAAAAAGAGATCAGTTACAAGTTATGACTATAATATTTTGAACATTTCTTTTAAGTAAACATCAATTTTTGAAGTGTTTGGGTTATGGAATATTAAACATACTTACCTTTCTAATGAGATTATGGATAGTTTATGATATTATTCAAAGTGTCTATCCTTCGTTAGAATTTTGTATTAACATTGTTTTTTGGGTATGTTCTGTTGCTGTGTTGGTTCTTTATTTCAAGCTGATAGTATCAACTATTTTTTGGATCAATGTTGATATCTCTTGTTGCATGTAATTGTGATGGGTAACTAAAATTTATGTATTTTCTTCAAGTTGATATGCTTGCAAGGGCATGGGATCTGAAGATTAATGATACAATAGAAATGGATGATTTTCTGTTATTTTGGCATATACACTTTCAAACTTATCTTCAGCATTATTAAATTGAGGCCAGACTTCTATTTTGCTTTGAACTAATGGTATAATTTTGTTCCCTAATGCTGTCAGCTTACTTTATCTATATGCAGTTAAGTACATTGGTATTGGCTGAACATGAAGGGGGCTCAGTTAAAGCATCATCATTTAATGCAGTAGCAGCTGCACAAGCATTTGGCAAGGAGACCTCTGTTTCACTTTTAATGGCTGGTTCTGGACCATCCCTCCATGCTGCAGCTAATCAGGCAGCCTCAAGTCATCCAATAATCTCACAGGTGAGGATAATTGAGTACCAGTGCAGACAACATTATATTTTATACCTTACAGAACAAGAAATTGTCACATCCATCTTGTGACCTTGGAAAAATATGTTTTTCTAGTTTCAAACTGCCATGACAAAAGTATTAGCAGCCAACTGGTGCAGAAGTCTGTTCACCAATAAAAAATGTCATAAAGTTTGCTTTAATCTATTATTGCTAAAAGATGGTATGTAGCAGCTGCTCCTGCCTAGAGAAGTATTGTTGATGTTCCTTTATTGGAATGCTAAAATTGCTATTTGTAGGTACTTGTTGCAGATTCAGATAAATTTGAACATCCATTAGCTGAACCCTGGGCAGAGTTGATTCAAATAGTCCAGAAGAAAGGATCTTATTCCCACATAATCACAGCCTCTACTTCATTTGGAAAAAATGTAATGCCACGAGCTGCAGCTCTATTGGATGTTTCTCCTGTTACAGATATTATCCAGATTATTGGGAATCAGACATTTGTCAGGTTTGCACTAAATAACTCACTGCTCTTTTATACAAAGGCTTTCTTGGATACATAGGATTAGAAACTTGTTTCAAACCTAGCTTTATTTGGCTGATCTGACCTGCCCAGCACCCTATAGATTGTAAGGCATTGCCCTGTACACAAGCTGGAATGGGCATGGAGAATCAATTTACGTCACGTTCAAGGTAGGTTCAAATACATTTTGCAATTCTAACAGTGGAATGGATAGCCTTTGATTTGGACCAAGGGGCAGCCTCAAGCCATAAGCTCTTGACCTACTGGCCCCACTATAGATAGTAGTCCTCTGACCACTGTACATAACTCTTGACTGGCACAGGAATGTATCAACCAACCTATCTACCCTTTCTATATCTCAATGCAAGTACAAGTATTTGGAACTCTACTGCTAGAATACCACCTCTAGGGATCTTCTTAACATGGAAGTTCAGTAAAATTTACTAAGTAATCTGGAATACATCTCCCTTCTTAATTAATTAATTCATTCACTGCTATAATTTGCTTCACATGTTTCTTCCTGGGGTTTTGTTGGGTTTGCTCAGATTTAAAAAACAAATTGAAAATTCCTACAAGTATGGATGCTGAGGGTATAGAAACCTCCAAAAGATAATGCATCTCTTATTAATTGTATAGGTTCCATTCTATTGTAAACATTTCTCTGCTTTATAGTATATAATATTATGCTCCACGGAGTTTCGGGGACGGGGAGGACAGGGGGTGGCGGGACGTGTTTCCGGTATAGGGGTACTTTTGGGCCATTTTTTTGGGGACGGTAGGGGACGGCTGATAAAAAAGTAGGGAAATTTTTAAAAATATAGAGAAATATCAAATGTTCATAGCATAACAATTAACATTGATAAAGCATTCATCATAGACATTATAGAAGCTTAATACATAGCATTAGACTTGAATTGAGATTTGAAGATTTGAATTTCACTTTAGAATCGACAGCAAATTAAGTTTAACAAAATTCAAATGCTTTCATTATCAATGGCACATACATATTATATAAGTATTAAGATTCAAGAATGCCCAAAGACTCCAAGTTTCAACTATGAAATGACATAAACATAAAACTAAGAAAATATATGGCTGTCTCTAATTAGTAGATGGTAGGTCTAAATCAGCATTGCCATCGGAGCTCGAGTCTGAGTCATTGTCAGTGCCAATAGAAGGGCTTGCCTTAGCCAATGGAACCCCATCCAATCCCTCCTATGCATCCTCCTCATCAAACTGCATAGCATCCTTGGGATTAACATCTCAACGTAAGGCTGGAGTTTGACGATACTTAGTAGACTGGCGATCCTATAGCTACAAAGCACTGTGTACAACCACCAACTTCTCTAATCGTCTAGAGGTAAGGTTGTTCCTCTTGACTGATTGGATGAAGTTATATGTGGACCAATTCCTCTCTGCAGTAGAGACACTGGCAACCTATGAAAGAAGATGAATGGCAAGTACTCTCAACTCCGGCGCATCCTTCCGATGCCACGTCCACCATCCAATAGGGTCGGTTTGAGCTAATGTAGCTCTATCCGTCCTCGCCTTTGGTTTGCTGAAGGTTGGACCATGAAGATTGGCAAATGCAAGCCAGTGTGTGCGAAGTAGAGTAGATTCCTTTGAAGAATATATTTTTGTAAGGGCCCTCATGAAGCCTTCTTTCACCTCTTCATCATGAGATGGAGGCACTCTCCTAGGTCTTAGTGCATACCATTTGGGATTGAGAGCATAGGATGCCATATGAAGCGGGTTGTTCATAATGTCCCATCGTTGCGTCACAATGGGCCTAAGATGCTCCTCATAAAATCCCAAAGGAGGGTCCCTGCTATGAATTACTTGCTTGATCTGTCCAAACATACTATCAAAGGTCTCATAAATCTCTCCAAGGCTAGGAGAGTTAGTATCAACATATCCAATCACTCGCACAATAGGGTGGATGAAGGAGCAAACATATCTACAAGTGCAAACAAGATACAAAAATTAAAATCATCAAAAAGAATGGACATGTTTCACAAGTTACAAACTTAGAATAAATTTAACATTTTAAGATTAAGAATTAAATAATAAAATCAGCAATGCCAATTTTCTTACCTCATTGTGGACCACTAGTCATCATCAAGGATTTTTTGTTTCACACTTATTCCCTTCGGTGTGCTTGACTCATGCCATCTACCCCACTTTGCATTGACCACCATTAACTGTAGAGTCTCTTGGACCTCAATCATCCTCTCTAATAAAATGAAGTAGCTAGCATATCTAGTTTCCATAGGCTTGAGGAATTCCTTCCTCGAAAATCTCCTAAATAAAGCAAGTGAAGTGTGATAGTTGCAAATGAACATTTGCACATCTCTAGCCTCTGACACCACTGCTTTCACCCAATCTATCTTCCCAATGTCCTTCAAGGTATTGTTCAATGCATGCACACAAGTGGTCCAAAAAATGTGCTTATAAGCACTCTCCACCATCAATCCAGCTAATTTACATGCACGGGCTGAATAGATCACTACCTGCACAAGATTAGAGGCTCCAACCTCCTCTATGGCATCTCTCAAAATTTGAAATTGGAAGGTTGCATCCTTCCTTTTTCCCGAACAATCTATAGCTCTAAGAAAATAAGAGCTTGTTAAACTAGTGACAATAATATTGATGAGTGGTTGATGTTTGATATCGGTCCACCCATCCATGATTATGGAACATCCATTTGTTATCCATGTTTGTTTCATATCTTCCATCAAAATACTCACCTTGGAGTACTCTCTATCAAGAAGGGTAGTGCATAGCTTAGTTTCTCCAGGTGGAACGTATGAGTGACCAACAGCTATAATATCTTTGCACATTTGTTTAAAATATGGCGAACATGAGAAAACATGAAATGGTATGGCATTAGCATAAAAAAAGTTAGCAATAGAGGAATGAGCCCCATCTCGTAATTGTATGTTAAACATATCTGCAACATTAATGCTTCTCTTATTTCCCCTAGTAGAACCCTCTCCCACATGAGAAGCAACATCCACTGATCTTGTAGGCATTGGCACACTAGGCTGCAAACTCTCCATTGGAATCCCTTTACCTAATGCCTCCCTCTCCATATGCAATCTAGTTGCCTCAATTTTCTCATCTTGAGTTATTTTTTTACAACCTTTCACCCCTTGACCACTTATCCACAAAAGATGGCAATAAACTCTTGTATAGCTGCCCCTATATTGTTTGCCACACAAATGACACTCCCATACTCTACTACCCTTTGAATTTTTTTTCTTGTCTTTATCAACTCTTGTTGCCAGTGTTCCACGGGGACGCATCCCCTCGGAGAAACCACCCGTTTCCGAGACGGGGATGTTTCCGAGGTGGGGAGACACCTAGGAAACGTCCCCCCGCCGTCCCCCCGCCGTTTCCACGTTTCTCCGCTGTCCCCCCCCGAAGTCTCCTCCTGGAGGGAGACGTTTCTGCATGGGAGACTCCAGGGAAACTTCTGGGAGACTTCCAAACTTCCCCTCCACCCAAGGAGACTCCAGGGAAACTTCTGGGAGACTTCTAGAGGCATCAGGCCATTAGCCTGGAGCCATTTACTATTAGTATTTACTATTTTGTACTCTGTTTTTGAAGTTTGAAGTCTGAACATTGATGATACAGTGATACTTGATTGTAATTATGATTCATGAATCATGATTATGAAACATCTAGTTTTTGTTGCATTTTCCAATGTCTATATTTTCATTTTGATTTTCAATGTTCAGTGGTTCACTAGTTCAATGAAATGATATATCATTGCAATGTGCTATTGTGTTTAAACTTTTAAGTTTTAAGTTTTGTTTTTATGTGTTAACTTTACTTATTCCTTAGGCTTCTATAGTTATATAATTATATTGTTATACATCTTTTTATAACTAATTTTTCAAGTACTATATGTATTTCAGCGCCGCCCCCCCGCCACTGTCCCCCTGCCGTCCCCAAACTTAGGCCCCTTGTCTCCCATCCCGGAAACGCGTCCCCCGCCGTCCCCGTCCCCATCCCCGAAACTCCGTGGAACACTACTTGTTGCAAATTGTAATAGAGGCCTTTTGGGGTTAAATGGGCCTTTTGCATAGGTTTTGAGGAGTTGGGAAGGACAATCAAATGGGTTTGAACTTGCTGACCCTGCTACACTCCCACTCTCTGAAGACTCCCCAATGTTCGCCATACTTCTAGGTCTACTTCTTTCTTGCATTTGAACTTCAACATCCTCACTATCACTACTCCCACTGCCGCTCATGATTGTTTTTGATAATAATTTCTGATTTCAAAGAGAGCTGCAAGTTCAAATAAAAAATAAATAAACCCACAATGCCCTTCTTATGTGTTGAAAAACTTGAAAAAAACTCAAAAAATTGGAAAACGAATTGCAAATACAAATGAAGATGAAAAACATACCTCTAGTGTAGTGGAATTGATTCCCTAGTCTCCTCTTCCAACTGCTGTTCTCTCCTTTAGCTTGCTGCTCTTCTCTTGCTCTCCTTCACCTAAGTATGCAAATGTAGAAATGAGTTTTTTTTTCATTTTGGTTGTTTTAATAGGTTTAGGTTTTGTTAAAAGGGATGGGAGGGTCCTTGTGGGCCCGCCCTTCCCTTTTTATTTATTTTAAAATGTGTTTTTTTTAAATGCAACACAAAAAGCATTGGGCCGTAGGTGACAGCTAGTTGTCCCCGGTATGGTTGGGGGACGTCCAGGCGTCCCTTGGCTGTGCTGGCTGTCCCCTACATCCCTGACAAGTTCCCTTGCCATTTTGGAAACATTTTCGAATTGTTTTTGCATAAGGGGATGGGTAGGGGACATTTTCTGGCTGTCCCCACGTCCTTGTACCGTTCTCGGTACAGGAACAGGGGTACAGACTAGGGGATGTGTCCCCGTGGAGCATATATATAATATCATAAAAACATAGTTCCAAGCAATATATCTACTAACTTATAACTGTAAAAAACCTTCCTCAGGGTTCCAATCAATACATCTTTAAGATGAGCTGTGATATGTTGTAAAAACATTTGGCCTTCAAAAGAGGGCTCAAATTGAGAAATCTAAAGGTTTATTCCTATTATTTATACAAATTTGAAGCAAAGGAGATAATGATGCTCTATGTACAATCATATGCCTGCTTTTCTGAGGACTATATGATTTGATAATATCTTTTCTTTATTAAACTTTGTAGGCTTTACCATAAATAGGATAAAATATATTTTTTATCCATACCATTTGTCTTGGTTTGGACATTCCTGCCATTCAGGGCCAAGTTTTAATACATAGTACTTCCCCGTTTGGCCGTTTTAAATAAGAAGATCGATTATCAAATCATTCCTTCTTGTCTCATTACATGTTAATCCATAGTCTAATAGTTTCTTACAATTTGTCCATCAGTGTGTGAAACATGGGCTTTTCTATTGATATTCATCTTCAGTTATTGACATTATGATTCTAGAAATTATTAGAGTTGGTGAAGACGATTCTCCTCAAAAAAAAATTAAGATTTTTATGATTCTGTATTTCTTGAAGATCAAGTTTCTTTTATCCTTATCACTCTAGGAATATGAATATACTAGAAACTTCAAATAGTTTGATCAGCCTTGGTCTAGAGCTTGTTGATCATAATGGAATAAAAAGCCAGACAAGCAATGGGATTTTCCTTTTTGACAAATAGATTGGATTCTGAATCAAACATTAATGGACTAAGTGATATTCTCATTCTGTATTGTCTAATTGGTAAATCCATGTTTCTTGTTACACTTTGTAAAAGAAATTGTCAGTAATTCTTTTGCCTTGTTTTCTATAACCTATATAAATCTCTCTCTCTCTCTCTCTCTCTCTACACCTTTTCACATGCCTCAGACTACCAACAATATGTAATGGTATGTTTACCATTTAATGGTGTTGTTTTAACCAAATGAAATTGTTATCTACAATATATCAAATTTGCATTTGACAACATTACTTTATTTCTTGTGAATCCAAATTTAAATAGATGACGCATTTTAAGTTTATAACAGAATCATTTGCTGCTGTAGTTTGCTTTCTGATTTCAAACTTCTGCTTCTATACTTCAGGCCAATTTATGCTGGAAATGCTCTTTCTACCATTCGTTATGTTGGATCAGGTCCCTGCATGATGACCATTAGGCAAACTTCCTTCCCATTTTTATCAGTCGAATCAAATTTTGATACAGCTCCAGTTTCAAATATTGACATCTCAAACCTAGATGCAGGTTTGTTGTTTTTTCATGCTCATGCCAATTGAAAGGCAATTATTTTCTTTCCCTAGAAGACATGCTTGTAGCTCTCATGGCTATTTATGTTAGGTTTGAGTTTCAGGTAAGGAAGCAGCTGTCATGCAATTTAATTTTTATTAAAAAGTCATTGTTGTTAGTTTTTTAATTTTGTATCCAGAGCAAGAGATTTCATGAAGCCAATTGAGGTAGAGCACCACCTTTCTCTTGTTTGTCAATCTTTATCATTTTGTAATCTCTGTTGAAACATCAGATGCATGTGAGTGTCAGTTTTGCATTAAATCCAAGCTAATATGAGAAGGATTATTGATTATTTTCATTTTTTCTATATCAATTGTGTGTTGAAACTTTTAACTTGTATATGTAGCCAAGCAGCATCCATCTTAGTATCTTTTAGCTCTGATGTTAGATATCCAGATTCCTAGAAGGAAACAAGATGTAAACATAACTTATTTTCTCAACGAAAGCACTTATTGTTATATTGAGGACATGGATTGTTTATGTCTGCAAATGTTGTTAGTTATGTGCTTATCAGCTTTGTGTCTCCAAATTTCTACCATATTTTTCACTGAGAAGTGGCCCTCTCATGGAGGTCTGGGCCCGATATTATATTTTTGTAATATCAAATATACTTTTTGCTTGTGTATGACTTGATTTGTTGAATGGATTTCATTTATGTGTATCATTCCATTTATTTAACCTACTTATTATTTGAATTGCAGAGCCCATTGGGAGGTCCACTTGGTTGAAGCAAACATCACAGGATACTGAACGACCAGACCTAAGTAATGCACGGATTGTTGTCACTGGAGGTCGAGGACTAAAAAATGAAGAAAATTTTAAAATGATAGAAAAACTTGCAGATAAACTTGGTGCAGCTGGTATGTGTGCATTCATTTGTCTCTAGTAATAAGCTACATTTCTTGTTTACTGTTTGTTTCTAAGTCTTATTTTAAGTTCTTTCTGCCTGCATTTGTGTTTTCTGTTTTCTTACATATGGGTCAACCAGCATAAGTACAACTCTCAATTTCCAATACATGGCAAGCTGACATTTTTTAATAGAAAACATTAATGGTGACCTGTATAATATTGTTGTATGTCTATGCTACCACGGATGTTACTAAGATTGAAATATAATAAGGATCATTTTAAAAATTGTAATGTCCCCTTTTGAGATTGCCCTAAATCTTTCCCTAGAATCACAAGCTTAATGTAGTTAGGGTTATAACTTACTGCTTAAATGCTTCAAGATAAATCTTGGTTTAGGTCTTGCAATCATGTTAGATAATATTGGCAATATAATTCATATGATCAGAACAAAATAAATGCCTTATCTATTAAGCTATACAAAAATACATAATTATTTCAACTTCAAGACTATCTAAAGATTCTAAACTACCAATATCCATAATGCATAATGGAAGTCTTAAGCATAATAGGATTTGGATGAGAAACATGATAGGTTCGCCCGAAGCTACCTATCTAAGCCCAAGAGTACGGGCATCTAACCAAGACAACCAAACCCTTGGCCCTGAGCGGTAGGAACGCCCAAACCAAGACAATTCCACCCTCGGAGTGGCATGCTTAGTGGATACACTTGTATCTGCTTTTCCTATCCATGTTGTCTTATCCATCCTCCTTATGATTGAGACTCCATCCTAACAATCAGTCATAGTTTGGTTTGATAGGGGAGCCTTGAAAGGGGTGCTTGTAAACTACTCAACCCATCTAAGCCCAAGAGCACGAGCGTCTAACCAAGACAACCCACCCCTTGGCCCTGAGCGGCAGGAACATCCGAACCAAGCCAATTCCACCCTCAGAGTGGCGTGTTTAGCATGGGAGGCCTGTAAACAGCATCCTCCTAACGTGCTTCCTTCAACCTTTCATTTGATTGTTCATAGGATAAAGATATTCATAGTATATATATATATTCTATTACCCATATTCATATTAAAGAACAATAATTACTTATAAGGCTCAATAATTGCTGCAAGCATCATTATTGCATAATTGTATATAATTTACATATATGTGTGTGTGTGTGCGTGCGTGTGTGTATTTGATTATATATACTTCCCTTATTGATTTACCATTTATCTTCGTCTATCTTCCATTGAACTGTCTTCTTCTTCATACATACTTTCCATATCAGACTTCTTATTCCTACTTACCAAATATGAGTATATCATATTAATGTATCTGCTGCTATGTTCAGGAAATACTCCTATTTCTGTCCTTATTCTCTGTTTATATATCTCTGTTTGAATCTGATTATATTCCATTATGTTGCCTTTCTGAGTGCAGATCATTATTTATTTTTGAATGCTTTTTCCTTCCTGCCTCTCCCCACTCATCTATTCCCCCTTTAATATCTTCCATGGTGGGGAGAGCCACATTCATTTATTTAACAATAGACACCTTTTCATAATGGCTTATCATTGGAAAGAGTCATGACTATTCACAAATTAATTATCATTCTTTTATTAACTAATCCACAACCCTTTACCAACTATAATTTCTGCTACCTTTACAAATATTGATTGCTTCTTTTTAGATTCCTAATCACTGCATATACTGCCTTTGTCTTGGTTTGATCGCTGCCAAAACTCAAACGCTGCCTCCAGGGAACATGATCGCTGCATCCCTGTTATTTATATCAATCGTTGTACTTCCCTGTATTAACTTAAATTGCTGCCTTTTACAATTGTTTTTCCTTTAATATATATATATATATATATATATATTATATATTATAATAATAATATTATATTGTTATTTATTTTATTTATCAATTTACTTGCATTTCAAATTTTGGGTTTTTAGTGTTGCTATTTCGGGGGCATGACAGTCCACCCTGCCCAAGATTGCTTGTCCTCAAACAATCACGAACTAAGATTTATAAATTTTTAAATATCACTCCCTTTTGTGAGGATATTAGCTTCAGTTGTGATACTTTGATAGGAGCTGGAAATTCTAAATCAAGTGATGATTATTTTGGTTATGTTTGACTCTATGTCCTTGGAGGGTAGCTCTTAATATACTTGTTGGAAGTGGATTCACTCTGAGAGGGGGGGGGGGGTGTTAATCAAAGTGAAATAATTTTAACTTTTGACTTTGAAAGCACAATGAAACTTTTACTAATTTTAACCCAATGTGATAGATTTGTTTATGCAAGTGAACATTAACACTGTAGATCAGATTGACATGAAACTTGACTAACATTTACAACCCATATTAAAAGCATCATATGATATTGTTCAATTAAAGCTTTATGAACAATCTTGCTATGCTTTATGAACAATTTTGCTGTGCTTTATGAACAAAACTATAAAACTTCACAAAATGCAACTTTGACTTGCTTTTGACAAACTTTTGAGCGTTCATATAATGAACACAAAATGCAGATGTAAATTCACTTTATGAAAAGCATTTTTGCATCACATTTGCACAATCTAATTTTGCATGACAGACTAGAACAAATTGACATTAATCATTTGAACAACCTTAAAGTATCAGAGCATTGACCAACTGAATGAGTACAATAACATGAAACTGAATGAGAGACAAAAACACATCACATAACACAAAGATTTCCTGAGTGGAAAAACCCTCATGGGGTATAAAAAACCACTCGCTAAAATTTCCCTTTTATTAATCAAAAAGCACCAACTCTGTAACAATGGTGGAGTACCAACTCAACACCTTTTCTGAAGCATCAACTTCATAGGAGCACCAACCCCTCAATTTACAAAGTCACTGTCTAAGTTGTGCATACAAAAATGGCCTTACAACTGCATTTATATTTGCAGTCCCAAAATCACAACTGAATACAAAATACAAAAATGATCTTCAATGATACCCACTACAATATGTACTGTTCATAACAGTACTATGAACACTCTCCCAAATTGAATACAAATGTCTTTGTTGTGAAAACCAAAGATTACAGTAAAAACCCTCTTTTCTTCTTTTCACAACATTGCTCAAAATAACTCAATTAAAACCACACTAAATTTCTGAATGCAATCTCTGTAATGAAACCAAAGATGTGATACAATAAAACCCTCTTCTTATTATCTCCTTTTCAACAACATACTCTCTCCAATCTCTATGTTCTTTTTAAAACCTCTGAACACAATAATGGCTTATTGCCATTCTTTTTATACAAAAGAAACTGAAAACCCATCAAACAAAAATGTGAAACTCGAGTTAAGAAACATGTTAGAATATTAAATTATGTATATTTAATGGTCGATATCATTGTATTTATTTAGTGTAGGCAGATTTACTGTTTCTACAGTAACTGGTAGATAGATTGTAGGTAGATATTTAATATCTACAGCAGCTTGTCTTTTCTATATATTGTAACCTTCTTTTCATATTAATGTTAAGTTAGAAAATTCCAGTTCTTTCCAAAATTCCAGTTCTTTCCAGAACATGGTATCAGAGCTGTGAAAAGAAAAAAAACCCTAAAATTCGTGGGCTTGAAAAAAAAGTCATAATTTGAATTTTTTTAGGCTAGGGTTTCTTGTTGTTTCTTTTTTTTTTTTCTGGGCTCCTGATTCGTGGCTGTTTTTTGAAAAATTTCGTGGCCACCTGAAACGCGTTTTCGCGTGTGTTCTGTTCGCGCGATCTCCTACTACGCGTTTTTTTTCTGTTGCGGATTTCTCTCTGGCCGCGTCCTGGGTGTTTGTTATTCCTGCGATTTTTTGGGCGCGACTTTCTTGCACCTGGCCGCGTTTTCCTGTCCTTTCTAGTTGCATTTCTGGAAAACGCATTTTTTTGTGCCCTGCTTGCTCGCGTTTTGACTGAGATTTGACCCGCATTTTTTGTGATATTTTCAGGCGCGATTTTGTGTTTTTTATGGTTGCGTTTTTCCTCATGATAAAAACGTGTTCTTGGTGTTTTTTTTTAAATACGATTTTCTACAAATCTCTGGTTTTTAATGGCGGCCTAGGGTTCTGCAAACTCGATTAGGGTTTTGACTTGGTTTTTCACCTCGAATTTTTTTTTTGAGACCAGATTTCTTGTGGGTTTTCCCAGATCTCAATTGGGTTGTCTTCCATTTTTTTTGGGTATCTCAATTTTCGTACCTCGAAATTTGTGCCATTGGGTGTTAACAAAATTTTCTGGGTTTTCAGCATTCTCTTCTGGGCACTCTTCAGATTTTTTGGATTTCGTCATCAACGTGCCTCGAAATCCGTGCTAGGGTTTCCTCTTTGAATTTGTGCGTTTTTTGTTTTCGTTTTGCCTTCACCAGTTCGACCTTAGGGTACGTGATGGCATCTCTGACGAACATAATGCTCGAAAGCAGCCAAAAGTTCAACGGGAAGAATTACAACACCTGGAAGCAGCGCATGATTACGATCTTCGAATATCGTTGCCTCGATCAGATTGTTTTGGGGAACTCAGCTCGTCCCACTGTAGTCGGCAAGGACAAGGACAAATGGGATGAACGCAATCGGGAAGCCGTCATGCTCATCAAACTCTCAGTCACAGATGAGCAGCTACCTCAGGTATCGTCTGACAAATCTGCTTCAAAAATTTGGGATCATATGAAGGCCCTTCATGAAACCTCCGACAAGAGTAGAGCATTCTTTCTCAAGAACATGCTCTTTTCCATCATGATGGATGAGAAAATGTCCTTACAAGAACATCTCACGAAGATTAAGGACATTTGTGATCAGTTGGAGGCGATTGGTCGAACAATGGAGGAAGAAGACATGGTCGTCATTACTCTGAAGAGTCTTCCGCGTTCATATGAGCACTTCATCGAAACGCTGAATATCACCTCCACCAATGTTGATCTCAAATTTGAAGATCTTTGCACCAAGCTCTTGCAGCAGGATCGCTGGCGACAATAGTTTGGAAGTAGTACCGATTCAACCTCCACAGAGCAAGCGTTCTCTGCCAAATCTTCTGCTAAGAGCAAAGGGAAGGCTCCATCTTCTCAGCCGAAAGGCTCTGGTTCTTCTCAGGACAAGAAGAAGAAGAATGTTGAGTGCAATTATTGCCATAAATATGGTCACATGAAGGTTGATTGTCGAATTCGGATGGCTTTTGAACAAAAGAAGCAGGGAGGGTCTCAACAAAAAGCAAATGTCGCGGAGCACACTGAGCAGAAAGAGTCTGCTTTCTATGCTTTTATGGCCAAGAGAACTGCAAATCCAGTCCAATCTTCTGCCTGGTATATTGATTCAGGGGCTTCTCGGCATTTTACTCATCGTCGAGATTGGTTCACTAAATATGAACCATTCACTGATTCAGTGATCTTTGGAGGCGGCGAAGAGTACACAGTTGCTGGTAAGGGCAATGTTCAGATTCACTCTGGAGGAAGAAATTTACTCTTTCTTGATGTCTACTATGTTCCAGGCATGGAACATAATCTTCTCTCAGTCAGCCAGATCATGAAGCATTCTCCCCAGTTGGATGTCATTTTCAGTTCGTCCACTTGCAGTATTGTTGATAAGGCGACACGCACTACGATTGCTATGGGACTTGAGGATCATGGTCTGTATAGACTTGTTGATTCTGGTGATTCTCAGGAACACGCTTGGGCAGCCAGGAGTACTTCCATCAACAAACTTTGGCATTAGCGTTATGGGCACTTGAATGTGCACTATCTCTCTCAACTGTCTCGGGAGGGTTTGGTTGCTGGTCTACCTGAGATCCAAACTCAAAATCATGGAGTTTGTGGAGCCTGTCAAGCTAGAAAGCAGCATAGGACACCGTTCTCGGATGGTGATTCTTGGCGAGCCTCCAAGGTACTTCAATTGGTTCACGCTGATGTATGTGGACCAATGAACACTCCATCTGTTACTGGGTCCAGGTACTTTTTACTATTTGTTGATGATTTCAGTCGGAAAATGTGGGTGTATTTTTTGAAAAATAAATCAGATGTGTTCAGTACATTTCAGCAGTATAAGGCCTTAGTTGAGAAGGAATCAGGTTCTCACATTGTTACTCTAAGGTCAGATAATGGGGGAGAGTTCTGTTCAGCTGACTTCTCTTCTTTTTGTGCTCAACACGGCATCAACGACAACTCACCACACCATACACCCCTTAGTAGAATGGTGTCGTTGAACGTAGGAATCGCACCATTACCGAAATGGCTCATTCTATGATGGAGTACATAAATGTTCCCAAGAAATACTGGGCTGAAGCAGTTTATACTGCAGTCTACCTCCTGAGTCGGTCACCTACATAGGCTGTTAAGAAGATGACTCCAGAAGAAGCTTGGTCCGGACGTAAGCCTAAAGTGGGCCATCTGAAAGTCTTTGGTTCTACAGCTCATGTATGGATTCCAGACGCCAAGCGTGCCAAGTTGGACTCCAAGAGCCAGAAGCTTATGTTTATTGGTTACAGCGACAATCACAAGGCATACAGGTTGATTGATGTGGAGATGGATCGTCTCATATTCAGTCGTGATGTTGTGATTGATGAGACTACTGGTCCATTTGTTCCTACTACCAGTCCTGGGGATCAGCCTATGCAGGTTCCTGATGATGGTGTTTGTCTTCCTCTTGGTTCCCTTGATGGGAGGGCTTCAGAGCATTCTGACTCTGAAGATGAGGAGTCTACCGGTCATGATATAGCACCACCTGATCTTTGTCAGGATTCACATCTAAATGACTTTGTTCCAGCAATCCCAGAAGATGTTTCTCCTCCTCCAGATGTTGGTACTTCTACTCATCGACCTAAGTGGTGGCTCAAGACTATTGGAGATCTTCATAATGATGAACTCATTGAGGGTAGATCAACTCGCAGAAAGAGCAAGCAGCAAAACACAGTCAATTATGCTCTTATGGCCAACATACACAACATATATGAGCCTCAAACATATTCAGAGGCTAAAGGAATTTCCGAGTGGGAAAAGGCTATGCAGACAAAATATCATAGTCTTCTGAAGAATCACACTTGGATTCTTTCTGATCTTCCTCCTGGGAAGAAACCCATCAGTTGCAAATGGGTATACAAGGTCAAGTATCATGTCGATGGCACTTTGGATAAATACAAGGCAAGATTAGTTGCTCGGGGTTTCACATAGTGGGAGGGCATTGATTACGAGGAGACTTTTGCTCCTACTGCCAAGATGAGCACAATTCGTCTTCTTCTCACTATTGCAGCCCAATTCGCATGGACAGTTCATCAGATGGATGTTAAGAGTGCCTTCCTCAATGGTGATTTGCAGGAAGAAGTCTACATGATGCAGCCTCCTGGTTTCAAGGTTGCCGGAAAGGAGCATCAGGTATGTAGGCTTGTGAAAGCACTCTATGGACTGAAACAGGCTCCCCGTGCATGGTACATCAAGATTGATCAGTACTTGGTAGATCATGGTTTTCAGCGCAGTCCTTCTGACACTAATCTGTATGTCAAACACTCTGGTGATGATATTCTCTTTCTTGTTGTCTATGTTGATGACTTGATCATTACCGACAGCTCAACACATTTGATTACAGCAATCAAACAAGACTTGTGTCAGGCTTTTGACATGACAGATTTGGGGCTTCTCCATTATTGTTTGGGTATTGAAGTTTGGCAGACCGCTGATGGTATCTTTATCTCTCAGTCTAAATACGCTCGGAGTCTGCTTGACAAGTTTTGGATGCAGGATTGCAAACCTGCCTCCACACCTATGGAGAAGGGGCTGAAGTTATCAGCCAACTCTGATTCACCTTCGGTCGATGAAACGACATTCATGCAACTAGTGGGCAGTCTCATCTACCTCACTGCCACTAGACCTGACATCAGTTTTGCAGTGAGCTACATCTCTCGCTTCATGACCGCTCTGAAAGCTGATCATTGGCTTGTAGCGAAGCGAGTGCTGAGATATGTTAAAGGCACTTCAGATTATGGCATTCTGTATGATAGATGGAAGGATCCAAAGCTGATTGGTTATACAGATTCAGATTGGGCAGGTTCGGTGGATGACAGAAAATCTACTTCTAGGTATGTATTCAGTTTGGGTACAGGTGCTGTAACATGGACCAGCAAGAAGCAACAAGCAGTGGCTCTTTCCTCGACCGAAGCAGAATATCGAGGAACCGTTAAAGCAGCATGTGAGGCAGTTTGGCTCCGTAGGATGCTTTCTGACATGCACATGTCACAAGCAGGTCCTTCTCCCTTGTACACTGATAATCAAGGGGTGCTCAAATTGGCCAAAAATCCAGTCTTCCATGAACATACCAAGCATGTCGAGCTTCATTGTCACTACATCCGCAAGCTGGTAGAAGACGGATTAGTTCAGCTGCAGTATGTTCCAACAGCTGATTAGACTACAAATATTCTCACCAAGTCTCTGAGCCCAGATAAATTTGTCAAATTCAGGGGGCAACTTGGTGTTTTTGACAGATTGACCATTAAGGGAGGGTGTTAGAATATTAAATTATGTATATTTAATGGTCAATATCATTGTATTTATTTAGTGTAGGTAGATTTACTGTTTCTACAGTAATTGGTAGATAGATTGTAGGTAGATATTTAATAGCTACAGCAGCTTGTCTTTTCTATATATTGTAACCTTCTTTTCATATTAATGTTATGTTAGAAAATTCCAGTTCTTTCCAGAACAAAACAAACCCTCAAGTTAGGGTTTCGAAAGTAACTGAAACAAAAGATATTTCTTTCCTTTTCTCAGTAAAAACAACTGAAATATTCTCTTTTCTTATTCGAGAAAACAACAGAGATCATAAGAGTAAAACTTCTTTCACTTTTAAACATATTGCAAGACTGAAAGTAAAAGATCTTCATTTACCTCATTCACATTTGAAGAAGAAACTTGCAGAAGTTATCTCATGGCGGTTTGAAACAAAATCCCATGAAATCTTTTATGTTTACCTCCGCTTCCAGCTCAAGTGAAGACCACCAACTGATTTCCCAACTTTCACTGTCCATGATACCTCAAGTTCGAGCACAAATTAACAGCCACAGTGACAAAAGATCTGTAACTGAAATCTCTTCATGGCGGCGCAGCTAGGGTTTGGCTGTTCAAAAACATAACACTATCTTTTCCCTATTTTCCACAAGATATTCGAACCTTATTCAT
The DNA here is from genome assembly GCA_007115665.2 of Sequoiadendron giganteum. Classification (NCBI taxonomy): domain Eukaryota; kingdom Viridiplantae; phylum Streptophyta; class Pinopsida; order Cupressales; family Cupressaceae; genus Sequoiadendron; species Sequoiadendron giganteum. The sequence goes on along the minus strand of CM021103.1, from coordinate 684,102,975 downwards.
AATTTGATAAAGTTTGAAGTCCGAAAAGATTTAGGTCAAACAAACATCATGACTATTAACAAACAGTAATAATGCTTTCAAATCCACGATCAGAGATATTCACAAAACCGACAACATAATGAAGCAAATGAAAATCACAAATCTGCCTACTCACAATCCACGCGAGTAAAGAAAATAACTATCCATGCCAAGACAAAAAGAACATGTGACTTTAATCAAAGTCATTTTTATGACAAGTTATAAAAGACGTGAAATACTCGATGCCAAAGAACCATGCAAGTAAAAACCGACAGCTCAAACCAAAGTCTTCAAGATTACCTTCACAAACATAATGCCGACCCCCTTAAAGAGTAGAAACATTGTTTCCAAGAGACAATGCCTTGTCACTTCCAAAGTGACTCTTCATTATTTCCACAAACCATCTGTCGGCCTTAGGGCCAAATAAATCAACCAATATCAATGATGCCAACTAAATGAAGACCAAGCACTATAAAGTGTAACACCAAAGTGCAAGTTGATGTAAAGTGAACAAGCCCAAGCACAAGAATGTGCTAAGTGCTGTTATAAAAACGACAAACCACCTTAGTCATAGACTTTTTGAAAACGATATGTCATGAAGCCCGAGTACAAATGTGTTACCATAGCCATATAATGTAGCCACCAAGAAATAAAATGTAACCCTGTAATATGCCTTTGAAAAATGTACCAAAGGTGCCAATATGCAATGTACTGAAACCTGGTATGGGCTACATGCATCAAAGCATTTCAAAAATAATGCCAAGAAAGAGTTCTCATATCAACTGTTTAAGACCATAGAAACAAGTGAAACTGAAAATCAAAATGAATGCCAACTGATGTCACTATCACAGCAACATAACAGAATGATATCACCTGAATATTGAATCATAACTCTGTAATCAAGATGCCTTTTTATCTGCACATGGGGCCAAACGATCAGTACCATCAAAACGTGATAAAACCATCACAATGCTGAAGCCAAAACCAAGTATGCCAAAGCTGAATATGAACAAGAGTGCCAACCATTTGAATGTAAACAATAATGCCAATGACAATCAATCACCAAGATGCCAAACCAAATCAGAGTTTTGACATCAAGGACAAATAACGAAAGAGAAGTTCAACAATACTTGCCTCAGCTTACTACCAATAAGGTTAATAATCATCCTCTAAGTATGTGGACAATTTATTGTCTAATATTCTTCTAACTTATGTATTATTTTCTAATAACTCTCAACAACCAAGCCAAGAGTTGGAATTTTCCAAGACTTTGTTATTTAAGATAAGTTTTCTCTTATTTCATTACCACCATGATCCTTTGTGCAAGCCAATTTCACATTTGAGAAAAAAATAAATCTAGGTGTTCTTTACTACATGTTGTATCCTTTCTCTCTAAACAATCAATTGGCAGTTTTATTTCACATAAACATTTAAACCAAGTTTTTTGAGGTGAGTTTGTTTCTAATGAGGATGATTGCCAAATAGCCTAAAACATCTTCTGACATATATTCTCTTATCATTGACATGTATGTTATAACCTTTTAAGTATGTATTCTCCATATACTGCTCAAGTAAGTCAATAAAAGGAAAGATGTACAATAGTTTAGTATCCCTATCAAGCAATAGAAGAATTTTACCCTAATCAATTGGAGGTTATCACTCCTCTTTGACATATGCCCATGTTTGGTACTAAATTTATTTTCATATCTTGGAAAAGTATTGTTTATTTCACCTGATTCATTTAAACAATATCAATTTATTCCTAAGTTTGAAAGGCGAGAATGATCTTGAGTTTGTGGGTTATGGGCCCACAATGTAACTTTAAGTAGACAAATATAAATGTTTTTACTCTTTAATGCCTTATATTTATGGTTTAAAATTTTAATTTGTCTTTGTGCATGTAATATGCTTCATGGTGACCTTTTATTTACTTGCTTGATTGTTGAGAATCAGTGGGTTGAAAACTTGTGGACATCTTAATGCAAAGCACTAGTGTCCACTTTCATCTATTAACAACTTATGTTCATCTATATGTTTATGTGTCAACGCCAAGGTTTGTGAGTGTGCTCTTGAGTAGACAACTCACATTTCTTTTCATTAATGTTGTTAACATCGTGTAATTCTCAAATGACATAGTTACAAGTCAATCTAGATATTTAGTTAGAAAATGTGACTATTGTAGTCAAATAACTTAGCTATCGAATACTTCGAAGTGTTACACTTAGTATTAAATGCCATCACCATGAAAATAATAAACTAAAAGTTAAAGCAATTGGTATTTCTCCCTTAGCTAAAGCTGTTGAACGATATGAAGTTCGTTAGTTAAAGACACATAATGTTATAAACTAGAGAGATAACACACTCAAACATTAGTGATAATGGTGGTGACGAAAACCCTAGGCGATGGCAACAGTGATGGTTTGGCTTCCTCTGTTGAGGATAGTAATAAGAAGGGTGGCTTGGATGATGGGGAGGGCAAAGGTGGTGCGTAGGAGAGGATCCCTAGTGTAGGCTTTTTCTCCCTTGTGGCTACATCGGCTTTGGATGGAGTGGGTCCTTTTGCGGCTACAAGATGTGAGGTTGGTTTCTCTGATGAAATGGAAAGTGAGGAGACAGAGGATTGGTGGGGGGAGGAAGAAGTTTTCCCTTCCTCCCTGATTTCCTTTGATTTCTTGCCCTGTGATGGGGATGTCTTGGGCGAAGATGAATTTCTCATGAATATCCTCTTGGATGCACGTCTGAAGGCAAATAAGCTAGTTGAGGTGCTTGTCGGTGAGGCCATTGTTGGTGACCAGTTTTTGGGTATGGAAAAAAGTTATCTTTTCCCTTCTAATGGGGTTTTGTCCCCCACTACAAAACTCAAGGATACAAATCTGCCTATGCCCATTTCTTTTGCTCTATAAGGGAGGGGGTTTCTATTGAAGATGGATGATTCTATTATTGTGCCTTCTCTTGTTGACGTTTTGGATGCTATTATTTCTTCTCCTGTTGACATTCTATAGGCTATTGTTTCCTCTCCTGGGGTTGTTGTTGTTCTTTCCCCGAGTGGTGTGGAGGAAGGCAGTTTTGCTGGGTGCTCTGGTTTGGGCGTCTCTCCTATGGATGAGGCCATTGTTGGTGACCAGTTTTTGGGTATGAAAACAAGTTATCTTTCCCTTCTAAGGGTGTTTTGTCCCCCTCTACAAAACTCAAGGATATGAATCTGCCTATGCCCATTTCTTCTGCTCTAGAAGGGAGGGGGTTTCTATCGAAGATGGATGATTCTATTGTTGTGCCTTCTCTTGTTGATGTTTTGGAGGCTATTATTGCTTCTCTTGTTGACATTCTACAAGCTATTTTTCCTCTCCTAGGGTTGTTTTTCTTTCCCTAAGTGGTGTGGAGGAAGGTAGTTTTGTTGGGTGCTTTGTTTTGGGTGTCTCTCCTATGGAGATGGAGGATGCACAAATAATTATTGATGTTCCTAATTCTCTTCTTGCTGAGACGTCTGATTGGATTACAAGCTCGCTAGTTGGAAGGTTCTATGGTAATCGCCCCAATATTAGAAGATGAATCCTTTGGATTTGGAAGCTTCATGGCGATGTCGAGGTATCTGCAATATTGAATGGTTCCTTTCTTTTTTCTTTTTCTTGTCAGGAGGATAGATCTAGGGTCCTTCTTGAGGCCCCCTAGTTTCTAGGTTGTAATGGTCTAAGACTTCAAAATTGGTTGTCTGGTTTCAACCCTATGCTAGAGACATTCAAGTTTCCTATTTGGGTCTGTTTGCATGGGCTTCCTTTGGAATTTTGGAATGAATTTTTTTTCATTTCCATTGCCAATTCTGTTGGGCAATATTGTGCCATTGATAAGATCACTAAATTTATAACGCTTGCTTTTTGCGAGATTTTGTGTTTTTGAGTAGAAAAATTAGAAGCTCCCCACTCAGATTACCTTGTCTTCAAAATTTGGAACTTGGGTGCAACAGATTGACTACGTAGACTCTCTGGTTATTTGCCACTCTTGTGGTGTAGTGGGTCATACTTCCACTACCTGTTTTAAGAATAAGAAACAACACTTTGTTTGGAAGAAGTATCATATTTCAGCTTCTAAGGAGGATTCCTTTTCTCCTCCCTCTCTGGAATTTTAGAAAATGGATTTGAAAGGCTATACCCCTATGGATTATAATGCCTTGGGTTTGGGTGTTGGTTCAACCAGTGATTGTATGACCCCTCTTTGTAACAAAAAAGTTAGTTTTGGGAAAAATGATCCTTGTTTTGAGATAAAGCAAAGCTCATTGGAACAATTCTTTAAACCACCCCGACTTAGGGTGGGCTGGATGGTCTTTTAAGTTTTTTTGTTCCTTCTGTAGTCTTTTGTTGTCCCTTTTTTTGGTGTTAGTTGCTGTCTGGTTGTGCTTCATGCTCTATCTTTTTCTTGTACAACGGTCAGGGTCCTTTCAAACCCTGCTTATCTAATAAAAAACATGGCTACCAGCCTACCACTAATTGAATAACTTAAAATGGTCAAGTATGAGAGTCGTATAGTTCGTTGCTTGGAGGTAAAGTTATCATTATCCAAATCTAATGAGCCCTAGCACTAGTGTCATTATAAGTTGCTTGTCAAGTTGAGATAATTGAAAACATGTCAAATGTGCCTCTATTAATTTAGCCAATTAATTTTAAAAATAATTCCAGTACTTGACTATGGATTATAAATTGTAATCAACTTCCAAAGGCTAACTACTTGACTACTTTATTTCTACCCTCTTGAGGCTGAAGATGAGAATGTGTACAAGGTTTTCCCTATATTCAACCTTTGTTCTCCCAAGTATTCTCACATTCTTGACGTTTGTGTAAATTTGTGAGAACTGATTGTAGAGTTCTTGGCACAAGTTTGTTCTTGTTTACTTGAATGTTTAGAAATATTATTTATCAGGACTCTGACACCAGCATCTACCTTTTAAATGGCCCTTAAAGATAAATGTAACAAAGAGTGTCTAGGCAAGCTGCTGGTGCAATTAAGTTTTAATGAATCAATGAAAATGATTTTAAGAGATTATATTTCTTATAATGTAAGAAAGTTTATGATCTGATATTTCAACCCAATGCTAGAGACATTCAAGTTTCCTATTTGGGTCTGTTTGCATGGGCTTCCTTTGGAATTTTGGAATGAAAAAAATTTCATTTCCATTGCCAATTCTCTTGGGCAATATTGTGCTATTCATAAGATCACTAAATTTATGACACTTGCTTTTTGCGAGATTTTGTGTTTTTGAGTAGAAAAATTAGAAGCTCCCCACTCAGATTACCTTGTCTTCAAAATTTGGAACTTGAGTGCAACAGATTGACTAGGTAGACTCTCTGGTTATCTGCCACTCTTGTGGTGTAGTGGGTCATACTTCCACTACCTGTTTTAAGAAGAAACAACACTTTGTTTGGAAGAAGGATCATATTTCAGCTTCTAAGGAGGATTCCTTTTCTCCTCCCTCTCTAGAAGTTTAGAAAATGGATTTGAAAGGCTATACCCCTATGGATTATAATGCCTTGGGTTTGGGTGTTGGTTCAACCAGTGATTGTATGACCCCTCTTTGTAACAAAAAAGCTAGTTTTGGGAAAAATGATCCTTGTTTTGAGATAAAGCAAAGCTCATTGGAACAATTCTTCAAACCACCCCGACTTAGGGTGGGCTGGATGGTCTTTTAAGTTTTTTTGTTCCTTCTGTAGTCTTTTGTTGTCCCTTTTTTTGGTGTTAGTTGCTGTTTGGTTGTGCTTCATGCTCTATCTTTTTCTTGTACAACGGTCAAGGTCCTTTCAAACCTTGCTTATCTAATAAAAACCATGGCTACCACTAATGGAATAACTTAAAATGGTCAAGTATGAGAGTCATATAGTTCGTTGCTTGGAGGTAAAGTTATCATTATCCAAATCTAATGAGCCCTAGCACTAGTGTCATTATAAGTTGCTTGTCAAGTTAAGATAATTGAAAACATGTCAAATGTGCCTCTATTAATTTAGCCAATTAATTTTAAAAATAATTCCAGTACTTGACTATGGATTATAAATTGTAATCAACTTCCAAAGGCTAACTACTTGACTACTTTATTTCTACCCTCGTGAGGCTGAAGATGAGAATGTGTACAAGGTTTTCCCTATATTCAACCTTGGTTCTCCCAAGTATTCTCACATTCTTGACGTTTGTGTAAATTTGTGAGAACTGATTGTAGAGTTCTTGGCACATGTTTGTTCTTATTTACTTGAATGTTTAGAAATATTATTTATCAGGACTTTGACACCAGCATCTACCTTTTAAATGCCCCTTAAAGATAAATGTAACAAAGAGTGTCTAGGCAAGTTGCTGGTGCAATTAAGTTTTAATGAATCAATGAAAATGATTTTAAGAGATTATATTTCCTATAATGTAAGAAAGTTTATGATCTGATATTTCAACCCAATGCTAGAGACATTCAAGTTTCCTATTTGGGTCTGTTTGCATGGGCTTCCTTTGGAATTTTGGAATAAAAAAAATTCATTTCCATTGCCAATTCTCTTGGGCAATATTGTGCCATTGATAAGATCACTAAATTTATGACACTTGCTTTTTGCGAGATTTTGTGTTTTTGAGTAGAAAAATTAGAAGCTTCCCACTCAGATTACCTTGTCTTCAAAATTTGGAACTTGGGTGCAACAGATTGACTATGTAGACTCTCTGGTTATCTACCACTCTTGTGGTGTAGTGGGTCATACTTCCACTACCTGTTTTAAGAAGAAGAAACAACACTTTGTTTGGAAGAAGGATCATATTTCAGCTTCTAAGGAGGATTCCTTTTCTCCTCCCTCTCTGGAAGTTTAGAAAATGGATTTGAAAGGCTATACCCCTATGGATTATAATGCCTTGGGTTTGGGTGTTGGTTCAACCAGTGATTGTATGACCCCTCTTTGTAACAAAAAAGTTAGTTTTGGGAAAAATGATCCTTGTTTTGAGATAAAGCAAAGCTCATTGGAACAATTCTTTAAACCACCCCGACTTAGGGTGGGCTGGATGGTCTTTTAAGTTTTTTTGTTCCTTCTGTAGTCTTTTGTTGTCCCTTTTTTTGGTGTTAGTTGCTGTCTGGTTGTGCTTCATGCTCTATCTTTTTCTTGTACAACGGTCAGGGTCCTTTCAAACCCTGCTTATCTAATAAAAAACATGGCTACCAGCCTACCACTAATTGAATAACTTAAAATGGTCAAGTATGAGAGTCATATAGTTCGTTGCTTGGAGGTAAAGTTATCATTATCCAAATCTAATGAGCCCTAGCACTAGTGTCATTATAAGTTGCTTGTCAAGTTGAGATAATTGTAAACATGTCAAATGTGCCTCTATTAATTTAGCCAATTAATTTTAAAAATAATTCCAGTACTTGACTATGGATTATAAATTGTAATCAACTTCCAAAGGTTAACTACTTGACTACTTTATTTCTACCCTCTTGAGGCTGAAGATGAGAATGTGTACAAGGTTTTCCCTATATTTCAACCTTGGTTTTCCCAAGTATTCTCACATTCCTGACGTTTGTGTAAATTTGTGAGAACTGATTGTAGAGTTCTTGGCACAAGTTTGTTCTTATTTACTTGAATGTTTAGAAATATTATTTATCAGGACTCTGACACCAGCATCTACCTTTTAAATGGCCCTTAAAGATAAATGTAACAAAGAGTGTCTAGGCAAGCTGCTGGTGCAATTAAGTTTTAATGAATCAATGAAAATGATTTTAAGAGATTATATTTCTTATAATGTAAGAAAGTTTATGATCTGATATTTCTATCAAGGCAATATTAAAAGGATAACGAAGTTAATGAACATAATAGCAGCAATTCCTTTTTGAAACCCAGCCTCTTCAAGTAATAAACATCCTCTTGAATTGAACATCTCTTATGAGGAACCTAAGGATAAGGGCTTCTAGGTCCGTCCTAAAGAGTTAGGGTTTATTAACCCTACTCTTAAAACACAGAAATATACACTGTTGTCAGTAAATACAACACCTCACCACAGATCTGTCCTTAGTCTAGAAATGGTAAAACCAGACCAAGGTATCATCCCACACAATACATAATAGCACAACAATTCACTCAACCCATAATGGTTTAGGTCAAATCATCATTCAACAACAAATATCATAGAGAAAAGGAAACAGTTGTATTTGATTGAGCAACAAATCTCTATCAACCCCCAGCCAAAGTTTATTATGAACCTGGTACCCGTTAAGGGTTTCTAGGCCTTACAAAACCATTTATTGATTTTCATAAGCTATAACTTGCCAAATGGTAGAAAGTACTCATTTTAAAAAGAAGTTCAGCGTTTCCACTTACCAAAAAGAAGGAATCAACAAAAGTCATGAATGAAGATTTGACCATTGTAGCTTAGTCCAACTGGTTTCAACTTCACACAGAGTGTCACCCTTCCAAGTGACCACAAGCAAGCACACAATCACACACGTCACTGCCTTCTTCAAGAACCTGAAACCAGAGGGTTTCCTTAAGCAAAAGAAACTTCATACTGGAATCTGGGCTCTCTAAAACCACCAATGAGCAGTATAAAAAAGTGAAAGAAAATTGTAACCCTTTATGAACAGAAAAATTCACTTATAAAACCACAAGGATCCCATGAATATGGATCATTCATGAATGCATCAAGCTCCATCTATTGCACAATCAGAATTCCCAAGAAAAATGGACAGGGCTTCACCTCACACTCAGGCACAAATGACCAAAATAAAGACCTAACTTCAGTTTGAGTTCCCGAAATCCTTAATTCTCCACAACTCCAATTTAACTCATACGTGCCAGTGGGTTCCAAAGCAGTAAATTCCTTTTACTTCTCATTGAATGGTCTGACATCACATTCAATGTGCTTTGGATCCTAATTTCCTGCCAAAGTTCACATGAACCTTAAGTTTAGGCTAGATTCCAATTAATTCCAAACTTAATTTTCAGGTTAGATAAAACTTTAATAAAATTCAATTAAGAATAAAAAGGTTAGGGACTTCTCTAGAATAGTTGTTATCCCTAGGACCACAGCATACCAAGCGGCAAGCAAGAATCAAACACTCAGCAGAACATAAAAACCACAAAACAAGCAAGACTCAACAGACAACATGTAAGGCAGTGTATGTTGACTAAATGTCCACTCAAACCATGCTGCATTTGTGAAAATGGGCCACCGTTAGACTCCCATAAGTGCAAACCATACATTAAAACGTGATGCCAAGCACCTAGACCCTGCAAGTTAAGATAAATTATAATCAGAAAGTAAGATAAACTATATATCAGATTATCCATCAATATTCAAATAACAGTTTTGTATCAGATTATCATGAAGTAGTCAAATTCACTTGCAATTTTTAGTAATTTTTTTCATAATCATGTACTGAAAAGTAAAATGTTTTAGGAGGGTTATGACAAGTATACATTGAGACAAGGGAAAATTTTCCTAAAAAAGAAAGAAATTGGAGTAAATCAATTGGTCAATTGGACTCAAAAGTACAATCATTTACCATAGCAAGAGGGAATTAAAATAAGCTTCAACAACTAGAAGAAACAATTGGATACAAGGTAAAATTTTAAATCACACCTAAAGATTCCAAACAGGGTGAACCTAAAACAGGTAATCCTAAACATGTTAGAAAAGATACATTAATATTACAAATTACCATGTGGAAGGAAGGTTTATATCCAAACGAGATAAAGTTGACATAGACCATGGTCAGAAGGAAATACTGACCCTGATTTGTATCATGATGTAAAGCACAAGGACTGTCATCCTATTCAACCACCATGAAATAACCAACGGAATATTTGATAATATCCATAGGAATCTAGGATAATGACAAAGTAAGTTGGCATAGTTGAGCAATTTTGGAAGGGATCAAAGGATGTCTCCCAAGAACTCTTCTAACATCCATGGCAAAGATTCTTTGAAAGTAAAGAGGAATTTGGCAAGGTGCGTCTGTTTGGTCAATTGTGGATTACAGACTAGTAGGGCTGGTTGACCTGTTGTGCTGAAGAACAAACCACCCTATCTAGTGTGAGAAAAGGATAAGATACACAGGAAGTTGCTTATTGTAAAGAGGGACACGATCTCATTGATTATGTAGGTAACAATAGCATCCAAAATATGCTTAATACCTCTAATAACTAGAATAGGTTGAAAGGAGCATGAAACTAACTTGGTAATCTTTGTAGTCCTTTGCTAATGCTGATGTTTTAAATTGATTACTTTTTGAAGGTGAAGAGCCAAGCACCTTTGGCTGGGATGGCAGACAAAGGTAGTGAGTGACTCTCATGATTCCATGAATATCAACACAAGTAATAATACCTCCTTACCATCTCATATAAGACAGGGCATATGGAGAGAACAATTGCAACATATTATATCACCTTAGTGAATATGGTGGCCAAATTTGTTCCATAACTAGTAAGAACATAATCTTAGCTAACCAACAGGAAGTGTAATGTTGTAGGTTTTGTGATTGCTGAATATGGTGCCATTTAAAGTCTGTAAGAATTGCACAGCACAGATTGCCATCTTAAGGCTAAGAGGCTGCAAGGGAAAGTTCCAAGTGACCTGAATATAGTTCAGATAGTGTCTTCTTTAGCTGCTTTATTAATTAGCCCCTTTTGTATTAGATGAGGATGGGCATTTAAAGATTATTTGAAGGGAGGGAGATGGTCTATGTGATGCCGATAGGTTGGAGAAGGAAGAATTGTGGTTTGTATTAGTGTTGAAATTTGGATATCATTCTTATTGTTCACCTCCATTTCAACTGTGAGAGGTTAACAGCATAGTTTCCGCGAGACTGGTATTGGTACTGGTACAGGAGACTGGTACCGGTACCGGTATGACTTTTTTTTGAAAATAGGAGATGAGGGTACTTGGAGACGCCATTTTTTTAATATAAATAAAAATTAAAAATATAAAAAATTTAATAATTTATAGAAAATATGATGACATTGAACTTTCAAAACAAGAGCAGTAGTAAAGTTTAACAATGAACATTAACTTTAAATACACAAATGTCATTACATCAAAGAGTCAAAGAGTTCATACTTCATATTTCATAATCATAGTTCACATTTTGATTTGACATTTGCATATTTGATATTTAATATTCGATTACTTATTGAAATTCAAAAATATTGATATTTTGGTAGGCTCATACACAATCAAAAAACAAAAATCAGAAATCTATCATCTACACCAAATCATGATCATCCATGTCAAGGTCCTCAGCTATGATGCTCTCCAAATACTCATCACTCTCTAACTCAGGTTCCTCTGCTGGTAGTAGAATTGGGGGTAAATCACTAAGGCCATCTTACCTGGCAGTGGTGGCGGCTAGAACTCTAGCATGGCCTTCCTCAGACTTCAACGCAAGTAGCAATGAGCAATGTTATCGCCTAAACCGTGGTCGGGAGTCTTAGTCGCGTCAAACAAACACTGTACATTATGCTTTAATTTTGAAAGTTTCAAATGTTATAAATTTTTTAGGTTTTTTTTGCGGGAGACGTCATTTTTTGCAATGGGAGACGGCAGGGTACTCGGGAAACTCCAGCGGAAGTCTCCAGGCGACAGGAGGCGCTCCGGTACCGGAGATGCATCTCCGTCCCTAGGGGGGGTGGGGGGGGAGGACGCGTCTCCCGGTAACTATGGTTAACAACTCATAGAGTGAAAGGGATATTATTTGCAGTTATCCTACAATGCCAAGTAAATTGGGTAACTTTGAGTAGATGAAGTGATGAAGTCAAGATGAAAGTGTGATGAAACATTGAAAAGAAAGAAATGATTGGTGATTTCCAACAATAGCACTAGTTAAGGATTCTTTTTTTCTTGTTTGTGGTTGCCATGACCTTGTGATTGACACTAAAATTCTAAGATAAAGGCCATTGGGGGTCATTGGCTCTGCAATCAGATGGTATTGGTCAACAAGTAGCACCACTCATTATCATATGATAGAAATCTATGTCTAGAGCAGTCATTCTTATCCATCATAAGATATTTCTTGATATTTACCTTCCTACAAGGGACCAGAAATTTGAATGGGAATTTTGAGGTGAAGCTTGCCTTGATTTTCATGTTAAAATGTCTCACAAACTAAACTAAATGAAATTAATGAACACCTCCAAAATTTATTTAAGTGCAAACTATTAGAAGATATCTTAACAGAGAAGCATGTGCATTTGTTTGTTAACTTCTTTGAACCTCCTTAAAGCTTGCAATAAAAATTTATGGGGATGAGCGGGGAGGAACAAGTGTTGGTGTCTTCTGTTCAAAGTTAAAACTCAATATCTTTCTTTTAACTACATGTACAAGGTATTGCTCCAAGATAGGTTATGTCTCCCCATTACACTTATTCATGGTGTGATTAGCAGTCTCATATTAATCTACTTTTGCTTCCTTTGTTTTACTTAAGCTAAGATATGTTGCTCAGCCATGAATAACAAGTGTTCATGTCCATCCACAGACATACTTAATGGCAATCTTCCCTGCTTTGTAACATGTCTGGGAAGGCTTTTTCTGTTTGTTGCATGTCTTATAGGACATCTCGTGCCCTTACGTGCAGCATAATTTTCATGAGTTATAAATTTATAGCTGTGCTGCTATTAGCATGTGGTGTGAACTGTGATGAGCATCAAACATTCTTTTTAGTTATACAAGTATATTGCATAGTTTCTTTCAAGCATAAACTACTTCTTTTGAAATCATAATGCCTTAATAGAGTCTTTATATGAATACACAAATTTAATTATTGGAGTAACTTGTATGTGGAGTTCCATTTCTGATTTGTACTTTTCTTGGATGCAACTGTGATTAGTTGGTGCTACCAGGGCTGCTGTGGATGCTGGATATGTTCCAAATGAACTGCAGGTAAGTCTGACATCTAGTTATTGAACTTTGCTTTTCAGGAGCCAAGAACAAGTAAAATAAGTATTGCAAAATCTAGTTAAGTTCAAAATCCTTTTTTCCCCATATTTTGCATTGATCTCTTTGTGATCCTTTTTTGGTAAGCATCGACAGAAGGATCTTGTAATAATTCATTTGTTACTCTTGTGAGTCAAGTATATCATTTCAAAGTAGCTGCAAAATGCTTCTTGTCATATTCATCATTTATGTTGTCAAATGTGGCTCTAACCAGATTCCTTGTTCCACATGATAATAAAAATGGGATATAGTGTATGATTGTAGGTGAGTTCCTTAGTAATAGACGTATATTGGAGTGAGAACTTTATGCCCCCTGTATGTTCTATGAAAATTAACATTTGTCCAACTAGAATTTTGAAAATATTCTGATTCTCTTTATTTAAAATATCATGATTTGTCGCTTAGTGGGCTGAGGGAAATGGTATTATAACTGTATGGGGCCAACCATTAGTGGAACAAGCATGAGCTGGTCACAGAAAGTTGTCCTGAGAGGCACCATCTCCCTACAAAATAGTATTGAATGGATCTCAAATTCTCTAACGATCTCAATAAGAAGCATCCATATATGCTAGCATCATAATTTTCTCCTAATTGTTGAGGAAAAATGAACAGGCCTTTAACAAATAGTTTTTTTTCTGCTATGAGGAATTTTATCATTATTATACTTGAATATTTAACTTTTGGATTTAATTGTGATGCAAAAAAGAAAACATGGTTAAATCCAAAAGCTAAAAATTTATCTTTGCAGACTGTAGAAAACTCACGCCTACTATTACTACGCTTGTTTGTAGTCCTAGGAAGTATATCTATATTTAGCTTTGAGATTCTGTATGCCTGCTATTTGTTTAATCTGTCTGTGGTATTTAATAAGGGTAAGTATGCTCGTTATATATAATTTTCTTGTATTTGTTTAATCAATACTTCCTGGAGTTCAAGAAATCAACTTAGTTCCTTGCAACTACAATATTCCACCAACCTGTTTTGAGCAGAATCTGATTGGGTTCTTTTGGGAACACCCTTTTTCATGAATTATTTCCTCTTGCCACTATAGGGATTGATTTTTATCAATGGGCATTGCTTTTTGTGTTTCACAGACTTAGGGCCGATTCTTTATCAGCAATATAAATATTTTATTGAACCTTTCTTTATTAGCAACTACATGGAATATCATTCTACTTGCATCTGGTTATCGGAGTGATGGAAACTGTGGTATTTTCTTATTAAATGTGAGCAATCTTGAAATATTGTTATATTTTGTTTAGGAAAGTAAATGCCAACATGTCAAATAGGTGTTAATTCTTTCATTACAAGAAATGTTTCTCCCTCTACAAGGGCATTTCTATGTTGTGTTAAATAATAGATTTGTTATCAATTCTAATAGTAATAATATATAAATGTAACATTTACAATTCGAATAATATATAATCACAAATGTACCAGATAATTGAGCGAAATTCATTAAAATGTTGTTAGTTCCATTATCAAAGAGGTCAACACTTAGGATTCCTAGAGATGGAATTTATTGCAGCTTTCCTCTATGAGGATTTTGTTCAATGCAATTTATTGCAGTTTTCTTCTAATGCCATCCAAATATATTTAGTATAAATCAAGTTCTCCATTTTTCTTTGTAGGTCGGTCAAACGGGCAAAATTGTTGCACCAGAGCTGTATTTTGCATTTGGTGTCTCAGGAGCAATCCAACATCTTGCAGGCATGAAAGATTCTAAAGTCATTGTAGCTGTAAATAAAGATGCTGATGCTTCTATATTTCAGGTGATTGATTAATATCACGATTATCCAGTATTTGTTTTCCTACTTGCCCTTCTAGCTAACTGAAGTTGTGTTGGTAGTTTTGGAGATCAGTCATCTAGACTGTTTTGGCTATCTGTATTAAGTAATTTACATTTCAAAAACTGACCTCTTAGACATATTTCATTTACTTAATATGTGTAATGTCTTGTGTTATGATTTTCTTGTAATTGAATCTCCAAAGTTATGGAGCATAAAGTGATGTACATGAAAGGAAGAAAGAATGAAATTACATTAATGTCCTTGAGTGACCAAAGTAGGTCAATGTGACTCGTAAGTACATCCAATTACAATAGCAAAGTACTAGGCTGACAAAGAACCCTTAGAGCTGAACAAATGAATAAGAGCTAACTCTAAAACAATGGAAGCATAGGTAGAGGAGGTATATCCATAGCAGGTAAACCCTATCTATAATATACAAGTACAAATAGAAATAATCATGTGAGGGGAGGATCCTTTAAAGAGAAAGAAAAAGATATAAGACAAAGGCTGAAGAACAAAGCTGACAACCACTGCTGTCACAAACCTATATCAACAATCAAAGTAGGCGAAGAATTTGAAATATTGCCATCCATCACCAAAATAGTAGTGATGCATTCTGACAAAATTCATAAGAGAATGTCCTGGGCAACAGAGGCTAGGTTGGACCTGTTGGATGTTGTAGTTGTGTTGTTGATATGTGGTTGTCATTGATGTCAACACTATTAGCATTGATGATTTTGAAGGCTGTATATGTCGAGGATATTGAGAAAATTATAATAAATATGCTGCAGACAGTCTGTGAAGTTGTGATGATCAAAGTGGTGGTAAGTTGGTATTCAGAAGTTGCGCATTAAAGGGTTTGTTTATGAGCCTATCTAGTATGTTCTCTGGAAGTTTCAGAGGTGCGCATCAAGATTAGAGCGAGTTATGAGTTTCTAAGTTCCTACAGTTATTCTGTTACTGTAGCAGGTGTTTTTGGAAGAAGAGAATGTAATTCTGGTAAATTGAGTTGTTGCATATGCTCCTGAGATGTTTAGTGATGGTTCTAGATCATGTTCTATCATTGTTGTACATCCGCGTTGATCGGTGTGCTCGTGATCAAAGATTTTTCCGTTGTGTGTTCAAGTTTTCTTGTTCTTGGCCGACATGGTGGTTGTAGCGTGTTACAGATCCTTGTGGATTAATTTTTGAATGCTTGGCGCGTTCGAGGATGTTGATTTAGGTCTTCATTATGTTGTGACCGACTTAGGTTGGTACGCATTGACATTTGCTCATGTACTGGGCCGACAGTTTGTAATTCATTTATTCTTTATCTTTGGCCGACAGAGTTGATAATGTAATTTCATGAAGCGGATATATAAGAGCGATTGTTTTTCTCATTTTGAAGTGTGCTCGATGAATGTATGCGAAGTGTGTGCAAGATATGTGCGAATAAAGATTAGATCATTCAATTACAGAGAAGAGTGTGAAGGAGTTTGAGCGAAGTGTGAAGAAGTGTTTCTGTGCCTAACTGGAACTGTCATCAGGCTTTTGAAGAAGCTAATTTCTCAGTTCAACCTCATCAGATGGATTTAATTTGATTGTTTTATGTAAGGCAGTGAGCCTTCCCTTCTGAGCAATGAGCTCTAGGTAGTGTGTCTGAATGCATGTGCATTCCTTATTCATTTCTTTTATACTTTTAACAAGGTATAAATTGTGGATTAACCTCCACTGTGGTTTTTCCCCTAACAGGGTTTCCATGCAAAAATCTTGGTGTTGTGTGTTTTTGATGTGTTGTTGATTCATGCTTTCATTGTTAATTATCAGATATGAAATTAAAGGTTGATAAAGGTTAAATAAGTTTAAATTCTGTAACAACTGATTCACTCCGCCACCCTCCCTCGCCCCTCTTAGTTTTCTATCCTTGTTTTGTCAACAAGACCATCCTAAGAGGGAGTATGATAATTCTTGAAGAAAGTCTCCTAATATCCACGACCGATGAGTCTCCAAAGATGGAGATAAAACTAGTGATATAGACTTGTCCTTCTGCCCTGGGCTACAAGCAAGTAGAGCTAGAAAGCAAATATTCAACACCTGATATGTGAGTGAAATAGTGTTGAGATATCCTAGTAGCAGCATGTGGCAATAAACACCATCTCACTAATTACAACTCTTTCACAACCAATTACAAGTATAGTTACGAGACTCGCCCAGACTCGCCAGGATCGGCGAGTCCCGAGTCGAGTCACCCTGGCCGAGTCCTGGGGGCTCAGACTCGGATTCGGCCGAGTCCTACCGAGTCCTGGCTAGACTCGCCGAGTCTGGTAGACTCGCCAAACTCGCTGAGTCCAGGCGAGTCCCATCAGCAGGACTCGACAAAAGGCAAGGTTTGAAAGTGCAAAAAATACATGAAATTTGAATTTTTTTTTTTTAATTTATTTACTTATTGTGAATGCAAAATGATGTACGCCATGGAGGTTTTTATGGTTTTGGAGGTCTTAATTTGGGCTTGGTGGCGGGGGCGCTGCCCCTCGACCCCGCCCTATATCGCGACAAGGAGCGTGCCTAGGGCGCTACCCCGGGACCCTATGAGGGGCATTGCCCCTCGACCCCACTGGGGGTGCTGCCCCCAGACCCCCGCAAAGGGCGCTGCCCTTGACCCCGCAAGGGGCGCTGCCCCCAAACCCCCGCAAGGGGCATTGCCCCTTGACCCCATTGTGGGAACTGCCCCCAAACCCCCACGAGGGGCATTGACCCTTAACCCCACTAGAGGCACTGCGCCTAAACCCCCACAAAGGGCACTACCTCTCAACCCCATCAGGGCGATTTCCCTGATACTTGAGAATCTGAGATTATGGCTACTACATCATCCAGGACCTATCTTAGACACATTCATAGGAAAGATGCAGGCTCTTTTGAGCCATATACTTCTAGTTATTGTTTTGAATCTTTTGATATGTCATAGATTTCATATTCCATGAGTTTTGTATACATTTGAGTCTTTGACTATATATCTAAGTGTGCTATTGTCATATTTGTTTGGAACATTTGATGTCATGGATTTCATATTCCATGAGTTTTGTATACATTTGAGTCTTTGACTATATATCTAAGTGTGTTATTTTCTTGAGCAACTCAGCTACAATTTGTGTTTATAGTTATACTTATATGATCGATGTATACTTGTGCTAGTGATGAGGACCTTGATTGGGTTGACTGGGTAGATAGAGAGGTTGAGGCTATAGCCATGGCAGAGGAGGAGGCTAAAGCATGAGCAAACACATCCAAAACTAATGTTGGTGAGGGTGGCATGGAGTCACAAGTAGAGACTATGGCTGCAATTTGTGTTTATAGTTATACTTATATGATCGATGTATACTTGTGCTAGTGATGAGGACCTTGATTGGGTTGACTGGGTAGATAGAGAGGTTGAGGCTATAGCCATGGCAGAGGAGGAGGCTAAAGCATGAGAAAACACATCCAAAACTAATGTTGTTGAGGGTGGCATGGAGTCACAAGTAGAGACTATGGCTGCAATTTGTGTTTATAGTTATACTTATATGATCGATGTATACTTGTGCTAGTGATGAGGACCTTGATTGGGTTGACTGGGTAGATAGAGAGGTTGAGGCTATAGCCATGGTAGAGGACGAGGCTAAAGCATGAGCAAACACATCCAAAACTAATGTTGGTGAGGGTGGCATGGAGTCACAAGCAGAGACTATGGCTGCAATTGCTACATCATCTACGACCCACCTTAGATGCCTTCGTAGGAAGGATGCAAACTCCTTTGAGCCATAGACTTGTAGTTATTGTTTTGATATTTCATATTTGTTTGGAACATTTGATGTCATGGACTCATATTTTGTACCACACACTACTCCTGGTTCTCAACCGTCGCTTGAGAGCATGGGTTGGAACAAGGACGCACATGATGCAACAAAAAAGACAATTGTAGACTTTTGGTACTACTGCACCATTCCCTTCCATGTAGCCAGGTAATTCTTTTTCGTTCAATTGCTCTAAAATTTATATTTAAATTGTATTATTTTAGAATCTAGATGTATCTCATTATCGAATTCAAATTTAAAGTTAAAAACTTAAAACTTTTCATTTTACAATACTTATGTAAGTAACTTTTCATCATCCAGGATCCTTAGATGCCTTCGTAGGAAGGATGTTGGCTCCACTATGCCATAGAGTCATAGACTTATAGCTATTGTTTTGATATTTCATATTTGTAGGGAACATTTGATGTTATGGATTTCATATTCCATGAGTTTTGTATACATTTGACTAATTTTATATATCTAAGTATGCTATTTCCTTCAACGGCGCAACTACAATTTGTGTACTTTATACTTATGTGATCGTTGTATACTTGTGTATGTAATTAAATTTTCTTTTATTTGTATTGTATTCAATAAAGGGTGCTTGAAACAAGTTTTAAATCCTTAAAAATCTCTAAATTTCTAGGGTTTTTTCAACTTTTTTTCATTTTGCCAAGTCTGCGCTGAGTCCGAGTCCCGAGTCGAGTCGCCCTAGCCGAGTCCGAGCCAAGTCCGAGTCTCATTACTATGATTACAACTTCATTCAACAATTCTTCAATCCTCTGCTACATCAAAGTCATAAAACATGAGCTAAAACACTCACAAATGCTCCCAAATACACGAGCTACATGATTCAAATGACTACCGATGATCCATAAAACCACTCATCATAGCATTTATAGACCCCCAAGAAGCCTGTAAGCTGAAACGACCATCAACAATGAAGAGGAAGTCAAAAGATCTGAGTTCTGGAAGGCCAAAAGATTCATACAACTGTATAGGACACATTCTCCTCTTCTATCAAAGAGGAGAATGCATGCCACATCATCTAGGGAGAACACGTGTTCTCCATTTTGTGTAACTGGCTAACTTTTTACAAAGCCTAAAAAAACCATTTTCATTGATTCCCAGCAATTGAAGTCTGCACACTGGTGTCCCATTCCACTCTGCACATTCTCCAACCTCAAAGAAACCAACCGTTGTCCAGAATAATGCCAAAGAGTACAAAAACAGATCCATTTTTGGATCATTTACACTTTACACTCTTGGTGATAGTACTAGCTGAAAGCCAAACCACTTCAGCATACTCGGCTTGGATCTAGGATAAACTGCTGCATTGACATCGAACTCACATTTGCATAGTTTTGAACTTGGCTGTTTGTAGCAATAGGTGCTCCATTTTATCTCTGGGCCAGAAATCCATTAATAAGATATGATGGTTTTAGTATCATGTACATTGAACTTTGTTATTTTTCTTTGAAAATAATTATGTAGCTGGCCTTGTCAAAAATTTGAAAATTTGAATAAAAAGTCCTATTCCACTTGTGTGAGCCTCAGACTGAGTCCATCGATTATTAACATTTAATTGACGATGTTTTGTTGTACTTCTCTATAGTTTTATGGGCTGGGCTGGTTATTTGTAGACTTACTACTTGTAATGATTCGTATTTCACAGGTTGCAGATTATGGGCTAGTTGCAGATCTATTTCAGGCAATTCCAGAGCTCTTAGAAAAGCTTCCAGAAAAGAAGTGACTGCCATATTATTATTTCGTTGCTCAACAATGATTACTTTATACTGAAACTTACTACACAGAAGAGAACTTATAATCATTCAGAAATGATGAGGGAAATAAACATATCCTGTTCGAATAATGCCCTGAAGTGGTGTTGAGGCACATCGTGGGATTTTTTACAATAACTTTCCACTATAATTACAATCACATGTACATTATGAATATCTTTCAGAATATCTGTTGGGAATAAAACTTATGTTACAAGAATATTGTTAACCTTTGACTGGAGCACCCCACCTATATGGGTTAAGATACCTTAAAAGAAAATCTAGAATTTGTAATAGTGCAATAAATAACACTTCTCTAAACCCGCCGATGTTTAATATATCAGCAACAACTATATATTCAATTTTTTTTTTTTTCACTTTATTTAAAATTAAAAACATATGAAAACAATTACTTAAGTATGCAATCTTCATTTATTATTATCATTTGATATTGTATTAAAGAAAATGATAAGAGTGAAATCACACCCCAAAAGAAGTCTACAACATCAAAACAGATCCCCAATTAAGAAAGTCAAAATATTAAGTAAAACCAAATAACTAGAAAGGGTCATTTAAGGACATCTTATTACATCTCCTTTAAAAAATTAACTTTGTACAAGGAAAAAACATAAAATCAAGTATGATAAAATTAAAACATAAAATCAAGTATGATAAAATTATTCAATAAGATTAGGAGATTTTGTCTATCTTTTTGGAATTGCAGATTTTGTTTTTCTTTTATATTAGTATTTTGTGGGTTGTTTTCAAAATTGTATCAAAATCAAAGTTTTCTGTTTGGTTTGAAATTTTATTAAACAAAAGATTAAGAAATTTACACCAAACTATGTTTTAGAATCTATTATAAATTCATCTATTTTACAACCTTTTTTAAACTTTAAATATTCAAACTAAAAATCAATTTTTTTTCAGATTAGACAAATTTTTTATAAATATATATTTTGCAATTAAAAATAATACTTCTATTATATTTTTTAAACCAAATTTCCAACCAAATAACTAGAAGGGTCATTAAAGCACATCTTATTACATCTCCTTAAAAAAACAACTTTGTACAAGTAAAAAAAACATAATATCAAGCATGATGAAATAGTAGTCTAAATTACCCAACATGATTAGGAGATTTTGTCATCTTTTTGGAATTGCAGATTTTTTGTTTTTTGTTTTATATTAGTATTTTGTGGGTTCTTTTGAGAATTGTATCAAAATCAAAGTTTTTTGTTTGGTTTGAAATTTTATTAAATGAAAGATTGAGAAGTTTAATACTTTGTTTTAGAATCTATTATAAATTCATCTATTTTACAACTTTTTTTTACTTCAAATACTCAAACTAAGAATCAACTTTCTTTAGATTGGGCTGATTTTTTTGTAAATATATATTTTGCAATTTAAAATAATAGTCTTCTATTATAGTTCTTAAACCCTTGTCATTTATTGGTGAGAAATATTTTATTTTTCTTCAAGGTTGCACACTTCAAGATAGATTTCTATTATTAAGTCATATATTTACAAAAGATCTTTTCAATGGTTTTAGAATCGTTGGAAAGTTGATTTGATAGTTACACATTAGTGGTGTTTTATGATATAATGCTTTTCATTGGAGCATTTTTTATTTTTGTTTCTCACATTGCAGTTTCATAAGTTATGTTCATGAACTTGAGGGTGACAACTTTAGTTTGTAGATGCAATTTTTTTTGTATCTACATGTTTTTCTTAGAATTATGCACCATGTACTTAATTCAAATCTATTGCAATTCACGTATTTGTTATTTTGTTTTGTCACTCTTTTATGTGATTCTCATTTTAGGAAATTCTAGGCATTAAGTTGTAAGTTGAAAATGAGATTCAAAATTTATAATTTTAGGGGGGAGATTTTTATTAGCACCATGTAGTTAATTCAAACCTATTGCAATTCATGTATTTTCTATTTTTTGCCACTCTTTTATGTAATTCTCATTTTAGGAAATTCTAGGCATAAGTTATAAGTTGAAAAGGGGTTTCAAAATTTATAATTTTAGTGGGAGAATTTTTATTAGCACCACTATTTGTATCCATAAATTTATGTTGATTAACACTCGTTGTAACAACAAACTTGTATTTTTTTTTTGTACTTTCTAAATTTGATCACTATGTCAGAGTATAGAGTTACTTGTCTCACTACTCACAACTCTCATTCACAAAAGTTGTATGTGGTAGATAAACTTTGAAGCAAAGGTTGTATTGTGTGACATGGAAAAAAGATTGGGCAAGCTAATCAAATTGAGAAGATAAAATTCTTCAATCAATATAATGAAGCCTTTGGACGTATTAGCCTCTAAGTCTCACTAGATCTTAAGTTTCACATTCGTGATTTAGTTTGTGCTTTTGATACTTGGGAGAAGCTTTCAAGTTTAAAAAGATAGATTAGAAAGTGCACATCTAAGTTTGAATCTCTAAGACTTTAGCATCATCAAGGATTCATATTACTATTTAAGCTTATTAGGCTTTAATTGAAGGACTACAAGATTAAAAGAAATATGATTAACAAATTATGAAAATTCTTTCTAAGCTGGGAGGCCCCTATTTAATTTTGTCTCTTCCTTTTGCACTAATATGAATTTATGGGTTAATGAGTCTAATATACATTTGATGTTTTTGTAAGCAAGAGAAGATAATAGATGAGCATGCTTTCTCATAATTAAAAAATGTTGGTACACAACTTAAAGAGTTCAAAGCAAACCAAGACACCATCAAAAGAGTCAAAGTGCTCTAATAATTATCAATTTAAAGGTGTTGAGTTAAATTCCCTTTACTCACAGAAGTCAAAGAAGAAGCAATCTAAGACATGCACACATAACAAACACTAATTTCATACAATCTCCACATGCTACGAGGACATGGAAAAACCATCTCAAGTGGAGAAAATAACTTGATCCTTCCTCACAATATACTTTAGGTGAAAAGAAACCATTTTCATTTAGTAGTTGTAGATTTAGTTTTGAATTTGGACTTTTCTACAACTCCCATTTCTCCTACACATGATTGGATCATTGACCTAAGAGGCACACCTCATATGGCCTTTCCAAATCTCACTTCTTTATTCTTAGCCATCGTAACACTAACAAAATATTTATTGGCTATCAAACTTTTTAAAGATATTTTAGGAGCATATGTTTTGAGGCATTTAAAAGGTAATATCAAAAGGTTTTCCATGTACCTTAGTTCTCACATAACCTTATATCTATTTATTAAACGATTTTGGTCCTTTACCATATTCTTTAATGACTAGAAGTCCCCAATCCTTGGGTGAACCCACAAAAGTGGTTTACAATTTGAGTGAGGAAGGAAAACTTCCAAAAACCTCACTCATGCAAAAAAAATTCATTTTGAGGGTTCGAGCGAACTCAATGTTCGAAAGAACTCAAAAGGGGTTTGCTCGAACTAGGGTTCAAGCGAACCACTTTGCATGTGGGAACCCACGTTTCCCATTGTGGAAAGGGGGTTTGATCGAACCCTGGTTCGACCGAACAAGGGTTCGAGCGGGTTTGCTCGAACCCCCCTTTTCCCACCTTCCCACCCTCTGACACAAAAAGACTCCAGATTTTTGCCTTTCGAAGCTCGGGTTGAGGATGAAAATGGAGGATAATTCATAGACCCAACTGGAAGATGGTAGTCCTCAGAACGAGCTATCCAACGAATATAATTTTAATATATTTTGGTTTTATTATGTATGTGTTTTTTTAGTTTTATTAAACATAGGCTTTTCACCAAAAATCAAGCTCTCTGTTTTGCACATGTGGAAAAATAAAAAATTATCAAAATAAATTTTTTAAAAATATGTTCGTGCTGGGTATTGATGTCCTTGATCCATTAAAAAAAATAAATTGAATTTCGATACATACAGAAAAAATTATGTTGTATACAGTCTGCCTATGTCTGAATTGGAATTGGTTTGACTTCGAAACTTGATTAAGGAAAAAATATTCAATAAAAAACTATGAGACCAAATGAAAGTACTAGATATCGTAGTTACAAATCTAAATTCGAAAAAAATAGAATTTCATCCTTCATACAAAAAAAGTTATGTTGTATACGGTGAGCGTCACTTTTTAAAAATGTTGTTTTTTGAAAAAAACCAGTTTTCGTGGGAGATGGAAAAAGAAGTGCAATCTAATTCCAAAAATTTTGAAAAAAATATTTTCAGAATCTACAAACAAAATGTTATGAGACTCTAGTTTTCATCATCTTCAAATTCCTCACGGTTTAGCCGCTATAGGTGCCCGAATGTGAAGATTTAGTTAAAAATAATAATTGCAATGTCCAGTTTGGCCAAAAATTGTAAACCACTATTGTGGGATCACCCCCTTGTCAATACCCAAGTGAGGGTTGATTCAGACAAGCCCCTATATGTCACAACCCTTTCCTCCTTGTGTGTAAGTTACAAATCTGAAGAAAATTTGGGAGAGGGTTGAAGACCTAATTTCTCAATCAAACATTCAAGTCTTATAGGTCAACGAATTGGGGAAAGCATAAATAATCAGTGCCAAACAAAGTTCTAACACTGAGTCTAGGAAGGAAGAGCCTACAGACAAGGACCAACTGAGATCTAAATTTTGTTTCTAAAGGTCCGCATTCTCAGGTCTAGGGAGCATGTGCCCGTGTCTAGCCCAATCAAGCTCAAATTTATATGTTAGGTTCCTCTATGTATGCACTTTGTTTCTCTATACTCTTCTTTTGGTTTTCTATTCTATTTTTTCCTGAAATCATAACAGTTTGTTGTATTTTCATGGTTGACCTAGGTGGATGTTTACATTATCAAATTAAGTCAATGAATGGTCTATTAATCAATATCAAATCAACCCCCAAAGAAAGAACCAAAACCCTAATCCACCATTTTGGCTCTTCCATTGTGGTTAGTAGCCAAGTGGGTGTGTGATATTTTTTGTTGGACTTGCATTTTGATGTAGGACAAAGTGTGGTTTAGACCCTAGATCCCTTTTCCCACCTCACATTTTTGTGAACTTGATGTTTGTACACTTTAAAAACTTCTAAAATCTTAAATAGGTCATATTAATGTCTGAAAACAATCTGATAGCGTTTGAATTTATCATTTATGTATACATATTTTGTTGAAAAGAAGTGGAAAAGTAAATATTTACATTGTAATTATCATTTTAAAAGATACAAACGTTTCAATTTCTAGATTTTTTGTGCTAGGTTCAATCAATTATTATAGTGTACAATCTGAAAATTGCCTTTTGAACATCTTATATTAATTCAAAAAACTAAAATTGTATGCATAATTATGTATTACACAACAAAATTGGGATTTTGTGCATTTCTAGAAGTCTGTTTGTTGTCAGACCTGAACCTCTACAAATTAGGATCCTCAGACACTATAGCTCACTACCAAATTTTAAAATTAACAAAAATTTACATCTCTGGTCTAGGGTGCCAACACCCTTGTCCAATTAAATTTAGATAAAAATTGGATCAAAGTTCCATCTCTGTGATTTTTGTGTTTTGTGTCTAAAAGTTGTTTTAGTTTTTGTGATTGTGATTGGTTGTTTTCCTTCATTGAATGAGCACCTACGTGTTTTTGAATCTCATAATAAATTTATGAGCTTCACGATCTGGTGCCCCATAGCTAATACCTTCATAAGATGTAGTTTCAAACTTATGGATTCTTATGCTACAATCACAACTGGTTTTGAGCCCAAGTCTTATAACTCTTTCACTCAAGGTATTACATCTACCCAATCCATCTTTGATTCCCTTCCTAACTTGACATTACCCATGTCTTCATCACAACCTAACATTTATGTGGACTTGAAGGTTGTTGTTGCTCATATCCCTAAATATAAACTCAAACAATTGGACAAAGACCTAGAATGACTTCAACAATCCTTAAGTATCAAATCTTTAGCTGGAGAAACAATTCCTCTTTTGGATAGCCTTAGGAAGTTGATAAATGATTCTGAAGGGATAGAAGTCTTGTGTAGCCTAGTTCATATAGTAGATGTGAACATTCCTTTAGTTGCTAGTTGTGCTCAAGCCTTGAATAATGCTCAAAACCAATTAGGAAAACAAGTTTCCTCTCCTACAACCATGCCTTTTGTTCCCACCTTTACCCCTCCAGTTGTAGCATCAACCACAAATATAGCAATGGTCTAAATGCAAGTTTAGGGTTTTCTTGTGGGAATCCTTATAGATTTATCCATTCACCTACAATACCTATATGTTCAACCCTTGTTATAAACATGCAAAATAATGACACACCCATCATCTACAATACACTATTTTCAACACATTCCTAAAACATGTCACCAAATGATCCTATGAGAAACCAACTATTGCAAAACATGTCATCATTACAACAACACATTTCAAACATGAACCAAGGACAATCCAATGCTAACCCTCCAGCATACCTCACATGTAGTCCATTTTCATTCACTATATTAAAGACTCCCATACCACAAAATATTGAAATACCTCATTTTGAGAAGTATGTTGGAAAATGAGATCCCACTAACCACATATCGACCTTAACCACTTTATATAGTGATTTCCTTTTTGGAGATGCTCTCATAGCTAATTTGTTTATGCGATTGTTAAAAGATGTCACCTTGGATTAGTTTTTCATTATCAAATACCTCAATACTTTCCTTTACCCAACTAATTAACAGATCCATTCAACGCTTTCAAGCAAACATTAGACCTTAAATTGCATTAACACATATAGTTCATTGTAAATAAGGACCTAAAGAGAAGGTGATTGATTTTATAGGATGATACCAAGCTACTTATTCACAAATATCCTACAACCTTCCAAATGTTGATATACCGTGTCGCCAAAAAGTGTAGCCTTTGACACTTTTCACTCATTTGGACCTTTTCCTATGGATTTTGGACCATTTTTAGCTTCCTTTTACCCCTTTCCAAGCCTTGTGCCTAAGTGTTGTAAAACATCTTCACACTCTCCTAGGCTTGTCGTCACTTAATCTACCCTTTTCTATGCTATAATGATCCCTTAATACACATATAAGTCCTATCTTAGTGTGTTTTCATGAGACAATCCCAACAAACATAAATAATCACACTTTAATTCCTAACAACCAATGAAAATTTCCCAGATGGACTAGGTCGCCACCTTGGGTGACCTAGTCCCATGTGGCATAAAATTCAATTTTAACTTAATTTCTTTCAGGATTCTGGTCTCTAAAACCCTAAGGTCAACCTATATGGTGTTATTTCGGGAAAATTAGGGCATAACTTGTATAAATAAACCTAAAAACCCTAATTATTCATTATTATTCATCATTAGACATCCTAATCTTCTTCTCAATCTCTCATCTCTTCTTCTCCTCAAGAAAACTAGGGTTTTGAGTATTCACAGTCACCAACCTGGAATCTCTTTCAAGAAGCATTCAAGGGCTGAATCCTCCATTACTGCAACTCAAGATCAATCATTAAGGAAAGGTAACAACTCCATCACTCCTTTGTTTCATGCTTCAATAATTCATTTCATCTTCTTGGTTTGATTCCTCAAAAGGGGTTTGACTAAGGAAAACCCCCAATCCCTAACATTCAACAAGTTTTCCTTCTTTTGTGGGATTTGCAGGTCTTGCAAGCAAATTTGGTAAATAACTAAGGTGGAAGATCATTCAACAACTTGTCCAAGCTCTCTAAGGTTGAAGAAACCCTAGTTGAAGCTTGGAGGACCTTCACAAATCAGA
Organism: Sequoiadendron giganteum; assembly: GCA_007115665.2. Classification (NCBI taxonomy): domain Eukaryota; kingdom Viridiplantae; phylum Streptophyta; class Pinopsida; order Cupressales; family Cupressaceae; genus Sequoiadendron; species Sequoiadendron giganteum. The sequence goes on along the minus strand of CM021103.1, from coordinate 684,074,908 downwards.
TTCTGCATTTTTGGGACCAGACACCTGGAGGAGCAGAAAAAATAGACCAAGGGCTTCAAACTCCATATTTTGATCTTCAAAAATTCAGAAGAGGACTAGGTTGCCCACCAAGGGCTTCAAACTCCATATTTTGATCTTCAAAAATTCAGAAGAGGACTAAGTTGCCAATTTGGGCAACCTAGTCCCACTGAAGCTGTTTTTCAGGGATTTTCACATTTCTGGACACCCATTTGGCAGAAATAAACTCCAAACCAGTTTTCGAGAATCTGGGACTAGGTCACCCATATTGGCACAAGTGTCCCTTTCGGCTTCTGCAACACTTTCATTAGCATTCCATACCTCCAACAGATCCTTATTAAAATCCCAAGTGCACACATTCTATCTCTTTCATTTATGTATAGTTTAGTGTATATTTCTTAGGTTATTTGCATATCATAGTTCAAACATAGTTTCATTTCCTAGGTTTTACATTAGCGTTTAGTTTTGCATTCATTCCCAGAATTCACACACACAACACAACCCCCAATCTCCAATCAATCCTATCCTTTGAATAAACTTGTAGACACATAAAATTGACCTAGGCCTGTTAACTCAATTTTCTCATTAATTCCTCTATGTCCCTTTGACCAAACTCAACTATTAATTAAATAATGATCAATTATTTAATTAATTCACCTCTCTTGTTCTTCTTGACTATTTAAATAAATCACATTTATTTAAATACGCCACTGATGTCGAAAGTCCTTTTTAAATTAAATAAATTATTAAATTTATTTAATTAATCCACTATTCCCTCTTGACTATTTAAATAAATTAATTTTATTTAAATATGTCTCTAATATTAGAGTCTTCTCATAATTAAATAAATCCCCCACAATTTATTTAATTATTAACCTACTTCTTCCACAATTAAATAATTTAAAATTAATTATTTAATTGTCTCATTTTAATTCATTTCCAAATTTAAATAAAAATCATTTATTTAAATTTCTCTCTCTTCAAGTAAATACTTTAATTATTATTTACTACCACATGACTTCACCATTTTGAATTTTAAATTAAAATATTAAATTCAAAATGGCATTTCCCTCCACAAATTAAGTAATTTCTAAAAATGACTTGATTTTCTAACTCCTTTTTCTGTGCTAAATCTTATCTCCCTGTCACACATATTCTCTTTCCTTGATTTAATTTCTTAAATTAAATCTTGTCCACTCATTTTGAAAGTTGCCCTAACCCAAATTAAGTGGTTGTTATTTTGAATCTTGACCATTGATTCTAGGGCACTTCTCAATCTTTAATCTCGTCCATTCATCCAAAATTGCATTTTCTATAAAATGATAATTTTGTCCTCATTTTGGCATCTTGAAACATCTTGCAAATCTTGTATCTTGCAATTCTTGAATCTTTCAATTGCTTGTCTTTGTCATTTAGCTAATTAGTTTTCATGTAGGACTTAACTTTTTTTGCATAATCATTTGAATCCTTCAATACTTGTTTAGGACTAGTCATAATATGAGATTACTCATCATAAATATGAGGGCAACCTCATATTTTCAACAAGTTAGAAGGCGTAATGGAGGTCAGTCATGGAGAATGAAGACCTTAGGTGAGATTGTTTCATTCATTTTTTATTTATTCCTTTGCACTCCATTATGTACTTTGGGATTTCATGTTGCATTTAATCTGCTAACAACCTAGGAAAAATACCCTCAGTTACATTGGTGAACCCGACTGCTTTTAAAAACACATTTTTTGCAGATTTATGTATGGTCCTTTGTCGTTTTTATAGGTACAGGTGTACGAAACGCCACAAATTCCATTTTCTTTGACGCAAATGCTCTGTTGTGCTACATCTGCCTTCGAAAATGACACAAGTGCTCTGTCGCGACACATTTGACCCACCAATCGACGCATCTAATTTCACGCACCACATTTGAAAAAAAACCAAACTTCATTCGCTTTACTGAGCCATATTTTCCATACAAAATGACTCATCTACCGCAGCGAGCCGCATTCGCTTTGTTGCGACGTAATCGATTGGTAAAAAATTGCTTTATGCTTTTCCAGATTTTTTACTTTTTTCTGTTTTAGATTAAAGATTTCTGGATTACTAATTTGTGTGTGATAGCATGTGGCAAGCTGGAGTCTAACCCCCTTTGTTGTTTATTTTTACAATTTCAATCAATCAAACAAACAAAGTGCATTACATTCACGAGTTAAAAAGAACATTCATACATTTTCATTGGGCTAAAAAGAACACAACCATGCATGTTCACTCATTGGATTAAAAATAATATTCATACATTTTCATTGGGTTAAAATGAACTCTTGATTTCCTCATACAACAAATGGTTAAAATGAACCCTTGCTTGATCACACTACAAACGGTTAAAATGAACATGTGTCTGAGGTGTTTTGTGATTCAGTAACAATCTCCACGGTGTGTATGCAATTCTCTTACGCCTTGTGCGATCTGGAGAAACAAAAACACTAACGAGTTGGTTACTTTATCACCCATTCATATTTCAATTTGGGATTAAAATGAACAATCTTGCTAGTGTGAGCCTAGTACACGACGTGTGTTCTCTCTTTGTTTAGGAAAATAAAGATTGATCGAACTACAAGTGTACTTACTCTCTATTGTTTACTTTAGAAACTGGGTCTACCTTGGTGGAAAAAAGTACTCACCCCAAGGCGACTCAAATCAGAAATGAAGCTCTTTGTCCGAGCTACTCCCGACTGGTATACAAATGTGAATCCTACTGGAAAGCTTAGGATTATGAGTGCGGATATGTCACATGGATAAAGTAGAATTCCCCAAAACCCTGTTGAGCGTAACCTCTTCAGGCTGGAATTCCTCCTTTAACAAAGCTTAATATTTTGCCCCATGTGTGGCCACTCGAACGGGTGCCCGAATTAAATTTTTTTTGTATAGAGGCCAAAAACCCTTTCTATTTTTTGGTGCAACAATGGTCATTGTGAAGGCATCCACATTTTCACAATTTTTAGTAGAGATGATTAGCCTACCATGGGAGATTCACGGGGGTTGGAAGCTTGGTTTCCTTGGGAAGTGAGTGCACTATAAGGGGGAGCTTGTGGGACCAAGCTTCTGAATTCATCTGCTAAGAATATGCAGTTGGAGTAAAATATGCGTGGAATCCAAAAGAATATAGTCTTTTCAACCATAGGGATTCTACATGTTTCTTATGTGTTTGTTTACAAATTTTCCAAGACAATGTGTTTGCCAAGTGTCTTCAGACAAAATGAACAAATCAACATCCTTTTCCGATATGAAATAACACTTCAAAACTTAAACACATTTTGCAATCTACCAATTTTTTTTGCCAAAAACTAAACTTTGTGATGCATCTGCTATATTGAACCATAATTGCTAACTTTTGAGCCGCAATTGCTTTGTTGCACCACATTTGCAACCTTAAACGCCACAATTTCCTGTCATACACCGTATTTTCTTTACCAAACACCACAATTGATCTGTCGAACCGCATCTGCTTTTTGAAACACCGCAATTGCTTATCTTGTGACACATTTTCTTTCCTACAACGCATTTTCCAGTAACCCAAAATTTCATTCATTGTTAGAAATTCGAGGCCCAACTTTTCCACACAAGATTTCAGACATCTTTCTCTGTTGTTTCTTTCCACAACCAGCCAGGAATTGCTCAACTTCCATCATCCTTGCATTGTAGGTTGCATTCTAAGGTTACCATAGGATTCCATTGCATTTCTATTATTGCATTCTTAGGCTTTACCATCATTCTAGGTACCCATTTTTAGCAGATTTTTGGAGAAGATTCTTTACCATTCTTTGTCAAACCTTTGCCTTCAAGAGTAGGTTATCATTGGACTTGATCAAACCTTTTTCTTTAGTCATTATCTTTTGTGAACCATTTCCCACTCATTAGTCTAGTGTGGAAATTTTACTATGTCCTCCTTAGTCCTTTTTACAAGTCCATTGACATTCCAAAATTGAGACATTGCCAAAACGTTGTATGGTTAAGTAAATCATCTCCTTTCCATTTGCATACATTGTAGTCTACTTATTTTAGTCTCCTTTGCATTCATCATTCAATAAGAATTCCTTATTCCAAAACCCAAAAAAATAGTGTCATAACATTTGCATATTTAGGTCATCCTCCACCATCCCCAAAGTTGAGAAATTTTTTTATGGTTGAAACTAGACTACAGAGAAAAAGAAGACTCATGGATTCTTTTGGTTAAGACACCAACCTAATCAAATTTTCCAATGACATGAATACAAATAATTTCCCTAACAACATGAATGGAAATACCAACATAGGGAATTCTCTCATTAATCTGTTCAATGAGATGTCCATTCCATCCTCTTCACACAATCCTTTTGAACAATTTTTTTGCAGAGACCAAAATGGGCAAGTCTTTGAAGAAGACATACAAGTTGCTGCCCAAAACCCAGAAGTGGACTCTTTTGTGGAAGAATTTGTTTTAAACGATTCAGCCAAATATCTATCTATGCTCCTTGACCAAGGGGCTAGATTTCCAAAAGGATTTGACCTCAAAACTATAAGAGAAACATCTCCTGATCCTACCAATCAAACAATCCAATCACACGATGCAAACAATGCCTCCATGGGAGCCACCACAAAAAATGTCATCAACACCATCAATGCTACCTCCCTTGGTACAATTACTGCCCATACTACAACTAATACATCCAATGTGGTCAACACAACGTCTATTGGGGGATCATCAACCCAGATAAACACCACATCACATTCCATCCCTCAACAAACATCCATAGTTTCCTCACAAACTATTGGATCAACATTGGGGATTTCATCTAACACAATGGGCACCAACACACCAAACCTCTTTGGAGCTTCATCTAGCTCCATGGGGACATCCAAAAACCTCTTACTCGGTTCCTCTCATACAATGGAAACACACTCATCAAACCCCTTTGGGAAGAATAAACGAAGAGTTGTCATCCAAGGAACTCAATCGAATATCCCAAATTCATCTATTTGGGCAAGGCAATCAAGGCACCCAATATACAAATCCATTTGGGCATCAACATGCTCAAGGCCAGTAAGGCCCTCATATTCAATCCAACATGGTTGGATCCCACATCCCAACTTATGATTCTCAAGTCCATACACAACAATACATCCCTCATCAAAACATGCATTTCCAACAACCGCCAAATCAAAACACCCAATTTTCTCACCAAATTCTAAACCAACACATTTCATCAAAATAGGTGGGTACTCAATCCATACCTATCACCAACATGTGTGATGCTATCAACAACCGAATTTTGGAGGCATTCACACTCAAATTGGCTTCTCTTCAAACACAGGTGGAAACCTTGCAACAGTCAAACAAAAATTCCTACATGTCATATGACCTATTTCCATATCCGTTTTACACAACCTTCTATATGCCACCATTTCCTCTAAGATATGTGGTGCCACATTTCCCTAAATACAAAGGACAAAAAGACGTTCAATCAAAGCTCTGTTTGATCTCCACCATTCATTGTTTCCAATAGTTCATGACATACATCATCATCGTTGTATCAACGAGACATCCCTAAGTGTCCCACCGATGATATTCACTCACGCCAATAAGGCTTCCATACTCCACCTGGGGTCCACCAAGGCACAGGTACACCACTTGTGTAATTCTGGAGAATCATGAAGGGAATCTATAATATTCACGCGAAGCTCCTAGAAAGACATCCGATCAAAGCTCTGTTTGATCTCCACCATTCACTATTGCCAATAGTTCATGACATACGTCATCATCGTTGTATCGGTGAGACATCCCTACGTGTCCCACCAATGATGTTCACTCACGCTGATATTCACTCATGAAATGAACTTGTAGCCGTCCGATTTAAAAGCTAATCGATGGTAAAATTTTCAAGTTTCATTTAGTCTTACTTTCCAATTGAGATTTTTTAAAAACACTCCATCCATGTGTGCTCCAATGCATTTCCAATGCTGCTGTCCCCAGACCCCACGAGGGAGTGTTTCCCCCTCGACCCCCGCAAGGGGCGCTGCCCTTTGACCCCACTGGTGGCTGCCACCCCCGGGCCCCTACTTCAATATTAAAAAAAACAAAAAGATATATAGGGCAACTGCATCGACCAACTATGCAAATTTTGTAAGGAGAGATTCACCATTGTAATTAATATTTTTAGTGATTATTCAATAGGATTCACCACTGTGATTATTATTTTTACCAATTATTCATTAAGATTCGCTAGGAAAATTAATATTTTTTTCAAATAAAAGGAAAGATTTGCCAGGATTTTACACCTTTGCCGAGGGGGGGGGGTTCTTAAAGTTATCCCTGCTGTTGAACATATTCTATAATTCACTACTAGTTGCATGGACATTTCCTATGAACACACTTACTTAATGAGACTCTTCTCTAGGAGTCTCGCAGGGCACACACTGGAGTGGTTCAGACAATTGCCTAAAGGAATCAAATCATGGGATGAATTGGCAAACAAGTTTGTTGAAAACTATACCTATTACATTGACATGGACATTGACATTGCCTCCTTATGCTGACTCACCCAAGAGGATGCAGGGGAGACCTTTATCCCATTCTTCCAAAGATGGAGAACTCTAGCAAGCCAATGTCATGTGGAGATACCTAAAAAGGAAAAAGTCACAATGTTTGTGCAGAATATCCTCGACCCGCTAAGGTATAGCTTATGAGTCCATTATTGTACCACCTTTATTGATCTTGTTGATTTTGTGGTGTTCAATACAATAAGAAGGGCCAATAGGCCACTTCTTGAAACCAAGGAGGAAGCTACATTGGCACTTAAGGGGTCAACCTTTAGTGAAGAATGGGATGCTTTAGCAATTTTGTCATTGTCTACTAGGTCCCATAAGCCAATTGTTGCAAAGCTAGCTGATTTCAATGGTCACTTGGTTGTGAGAAGGGTTGCTGATACTCCAACATTGGAGGTAGCGGATATGGAAGTGAATGTTGCCAAGTTCACTAGGGCAACTATTGAGGATTTAACCAAGGACAAAGATACTGTGAGGGGCCAGTATAATGATCTCATTATTGAATACAATAGGAGTCAACAAAAGGTTGCAGAACTAGAAACTAAGTTGGCATTATTGAAGCAGGAATTGGAGGCATGGAAGTCTCAAGGACAAGCTTGCTCTAGCCATAATGTTCCTAATCCACCAATGGAACAACCTCAACCTCCCTCATAGGAACAATCCTTAGCAATTGTTCCATATAATATGGGACAAACACCATCACAATTGAAAGGGCAAGTAGCCCAGGAGGAGGAATTTTGAGGGAGAAATTAATTCACCAGGTTGAGGAGTATAAAGAATTGTTGCAACAATCCCAAGAATTAATGTTGAAAAGTAATTCAATAATTTTTGATACTGTATTGAGGCACTTGAATAGAAAGGGCCAAGGAAAATTAAATAGTGTCCATGCAAGTTATGTTTTAATGTTGCAAGCAATCAAAATGTTCCCAAGGGATAAAGAGTTAGCCACCCCATTGTTGGATAGGTGAAGTCCCAGAGATGAGCAATTAAAGTTCATGGCGATTGGAGAAAAGCATCAAAAGGATAAGTATCCCAAGGTTATGCCAACTTATAAATTTGTTAATGAGATTGTGAAGCAAAATTTCTAGGGATATGTTGCTCCTATGGAAATGAAGATCAAGGAACTGAAGGCCAAATATGATGAAGTAGACCTTACACCATTACCAGAAATTTAACATAACTATGATGAGGTAAAGCCTTTGCAGGCTTGGAAGGACCAAATGAATGATATCATGACAACCCAGACAAATGAGATATGCATGAATGTTGATATTGTTATGCTGAATGATACACTTGAGAAACTGTATTTTGTTATTAGTTTCTTAGAAGATTTTGATAAGGAAGCTACTTCAGTAATGGTGAAATATGCACCATATAGAGAAAATATTGATGAGGTTATCGCTTTTAAGTGGCCATTTGAAGTAGAATTTGAATTATGGAAGACGGTATTCACTAATGATTTCAGGATATGAGCACCATTGTGGAGAGTATGACTTGGTCAAGTATAGTACAGGTTTGGCCTCAAAAGTTACAATTGAATACACACATACTTCTCCTAGCTTAGGGTGCATACTGCTGATGTGGATTACTGTCGAGGTGGATAAAGTGTTGCAACGGTTAAAGATGCTTTTCCTTCTAACCAGTTGCCTTTTGGAAGGCAGTTTTCCTTCCTCGCAGTAATTGAAATTTTCCTTATAGTTCTTTCTCATTTGACTCTGTGCTTTCGGATTTGGCACTAATACTGAAGTAGTGGTTGTATTTATCACATCTTTGGCATTTTATTTTAGAACATTTATTCATAATAATATTCATATCGACCTATCTTTGTTATGTTTGAAGTTCTCTGCTGATAGGAGTTGGATCTTTAAAGGAATTGCCAATTTCTTGAAGGATTTCATCTATTCAATGTTAATGGGGAACTTATCTATTGTTATGCAATGTGTATTTGAAGTTGTTTAGTTATTTGTAAGAGGCACATTGTGGGATCACCCTCCCAGGTCTTACAAAGCCCAAAGTGTAGGGGAGTAAGCATTATTTCTTTTTCTCGTTAAGTTGGCCAATCGTTTCCTAGGCTTTCATTATTGAACATGGAAAATTCATAGAAGCTTTGAGGAATCTGCTTGGGTTTTAAAAAACACCAACAGAGTGGCAACTCTATTGGGGACCTATCAAATTCAAAGTCTCTAGTGTAGATCTGGTACAGTCAGAGTCAAATATTATAGTATTCTCTATTATGGAAAAAATATTTGGTTAAAATTTTGATTATGTTTGTCATATTTAGTACATGAGTGTCATCCTAGTCTTGTCTTTGTCAGTGTGTCGGGTAATGTTCAAGATCTTGTCAAAAGTCATGAGTGCAAAAGTGAAGTGCAACCACTTCATAGTTCCCAACATCTTGGGTGGTACTTTGATATCTCGAACACTGGTATTCCTATAAATTCTCAAAAGCAACGTGAAAGGAAGGATCCTCGTGCACAAAGAACCATGAAGAATACCGAGTTATTCGAAGAAAAATCCAGAATCACTACTAGAACTCGAACCTGGAAAAGATAAGCAGCCTCTATAGGTGAAGAAAGACAGCACGCTGAGTAAGTCAGTTACATCCCCTGCTCTTTCATCTCCTACTTTAAATGCTGAAGTAAATAGTGTTGGTAACAGTGAGGATTCGTCAGAAGTTGTTGTCTCTAATGTGGATCATGAAAGTTTTTCTGTTGAGAAAGTTCTTGACACTGAATATAATATATCTAGAGAAGAGGATAGGTGGGGTTTTTGGGAACAAGATAAACAGTTTCTAGAAGCTATGATACCTGGTGCTATGTCCATTTTTAATGGACAAAACTTCAAACCATGAGGAGCATCTCCTGATGAAGAGGCACCTCCTCCTCAAGATGAAGATCAAGCAGATCAACCTTATTATACTCCTGCCCCAAGTGAGGTAGGAGATATCCTTGAAAATGAAGCTGATATAGATAAGTATATGCAAGCTTGGGTTGAGGAAGAGAAAAGGCTGTAGGAGGTAGAGGATAATAGGGACAAAAAGAGAAAAGAGACTCTGAAAAGAGTCTGAGCCAAGCAGCTCAAGAGGAATGCTCAGAAGCTCAAGGTAGAGAGGATGAGAGAAGATGCCGCTAAGCGAAAGGCCTTTGAAGAAAATGTGGCTAAGGCAGCTGCTAAAAGGGCCCGTGAGGTTCCTAAAGTAACAATTTCCATGGGGACCTCTGTTGCAACTACATATACCTCTTCTATCCCAACCACTAAGACTTCTGACCCACTTTTTGGAGCCAAGAAGACAACCTTTGTTGATAATGGGAAAGGTCCCATGGACCAATCTAAGAAAACTTCTTACAATTTTTCAACTCCAGGACCAACACTTCTACTGATAAGGGAGTGAAGTTTGATCCCAAACTGTTGGATGCACCCCCAAATCCTGAAATATTATGGTTACAATTGATAAATGATCAATTTCAAGAAGAATTGAGGAAGGCAGAGATAGAAGCTGCAAATGTCGAGATGGCAAGAAAAATCGCTTTCCTTAAAATGTCCGCGCCTATCAGCGAGGCATCTGGTTCAGGACAAAATGATGGAGGGTCTCAAAATAAGAATTTTGAAAAGCATACCCCCAAAGGGGGTGGTGGTGGCAACCAAGGTGGTGGAGGTGGAGGTGGATGTGGTCATAAGAATGATAGTTCCTACTCGGGTGATGAGGAAGGAAATAGTAAGAGAAAGGTAAGTGATGGTGGTAATGGAAAAGAAAAAAGGGACATCAATTAGATGATGAGTAGAGAGATGCTCATAGAGATAGACATGCTAGGGGGCCACCCTAGGCTGATAGATACAGACAAATATGTTTTGACAATATTAGGGGGTATCCAAATCCGGTCCCTGATAATGCACGAAATCATCTTCCCAAGTTCACTGGTAACAATGCTTTTAGTGGTGAAGATCACTTGAAGGCTTTTTAGAGTTTTATTGAAGACTTTGAATTATGGGATGATGATGATGTGGCAATGAAGTATTTTATGCAATCCTTGAACAAAGATGCTAGGGATTGGTACAGAGGGTTGCTTGATTCAAGTATTGACTCTAAAGAAGCCTTCTACAAACTATTTAGAGAGCAGTATGGGGATCAACCTGATCCCAAGTTCAGACTGAACGATTTCAACAACATTACTAAAGGGCATAATGAAATGGCCACTGAGTTCAATGTGAGGTTTCAAAAGGCCATGCTTAGGGTCCTTGGTTACTTGAGGCCAAATGAAAATTCTTGTTTAGTGGTATATTGTAATGCTTATGATTCTAAAATGTGTTATCTGCTTAGGGACAAGAACCCTCAGTTTCTAAGAGAAGCCTATAAGATGGTAGTTAACATTGAGAACAATAGAAGGGATTCTGGCAAGGTGGGAAGAAGGGAAGACCCTAAAGCTTCCAAAAATACAAGAAATTAGACTGAGAAGGCTAGCAAAGCCATGGATTCTGATGAAAAGACAGATCAGGTTCTTAGCCTGCTGCAAAAGCAAACTAAAAATGAGAAGCCTCATTTCCAAAGGAATGAAAGACCTCCTAGGCTGCAAGATTTCCCTTATCATACTAATTGGAACAATGAGAAACCAATACAAGGAAATTAAAGAAATACTCATATCCCACCAGATCCCTCACAAAAGCACTCTACAAATGTGACATAAGACTTTCCATGGTGTGGGGTATGCCAGATGCCAGATTCATCACAACAGTGTGCAGTGGCACAATCAGTAGAAGAGTCCCAAGATGACCAAGGAGAGTCTCCACCTCCCAATGATCAAGATGCAATGACAAATGTGCTACTAACTCCATCAGATTTTGCTTGTGATGATTATTCCTCAGATGATGAGCCTTCCAAGGGAGATGTTGACGTGCAAAGGCAACAAAATGATGTGCATCGCCAACAAGTGTTCTTATATGAAAAAGATGATGGTGACCATTTTATGAATGAGTTTGAAATAGATAATACTATTCCGAGGAGACCCTCTAATGAAGAGATTGAGAAATACACAGTTGCTTTGATTGCTAGGGAAAGAAACAACATACAGTTAAGAAACATAACTAACCCTGGGGATTCAGGCAAACCCTGTAGTTTGTTCATACATCCCTAGTCAGAGCCACTAGTAGAGATTTTAAAAAATTTCCACAATTGTGCTCATTCTTGTTTCCCTAGTGTCTGGCACCACTGGTTTGCCTTGGGGTTTTGGGTTTTAGCCATAAATTTTTTCTTTTGGGATTTTGCTTCATTTTGGTCTACACATTCTAATCCTGCGTTGACCTATTGTTCCAAGTTACCGGTTGCATAAGTCATGTTTGGAGCCTTTTAAGTCATCCGTGTTACCGACCCCTTTTTATGTGGCTTGTCGACTTTTTCCATATGGGGATTTGGTTTTAATTTTCACTTAATGATGGGTCGATAAATTTTACTACTTTAGACTTATGTCTAAATTTCTCACCTCAAGGGTTATGCCCCATCGGCCTAGTCGGTCCCCTTTTTATGAATAATTATTATTGCATGTGCAGGTTTTTTGACCATTCGATGGATAGGATGGACCCTAACCGTTCCCCGCTGGCCTCAAGAGGATTTTCAATGACTTCACAAATGTGGTATGAGGTGTGCGATATGTTTTTCCACTTGTCGCTTATGGTTGTGGGCCCTAGTCCTTGTTTGCCTGCTAATTAATGAAGGCTATATGATCAACGACTGTCATGTAATGATGGATCAGTGAAGAGTCCCAAGATGACCAAGGAGAGTCTCCACCTCCCAATGATCAGGATGCAATGACAAATGTGTTGCTAACTCCATCATATTTTGCTTGTGATGATTATTCCTCAGATGATGAGCCTTCCAGGGGAGATGTTGATGTGCAAAGGCAACAAAATGATGTGCATCATCAACAAGTGTTCTTAGATGAAGAAGATGATGGTGACCATTTTGTGAATGAGTTTGAAATAGATATTACTGTTCTGAGGAAACCCTCTAATGAAGAGATTAAGAAATACACAGTTGCTCTAGTTCTAGGGAAAGAAACAATATACAGTTAAGAAACATAATTGTCCTTGGGGATTCAGGAAAACCCTGCAGTCTGTTCATCAAAGAAAAGGAGGTAGGGGGCATGGCTGTCAAAGAAGATGCAAAGAAGGTAGATCCAAAACCCAAGGAGGTTAAGGAAGATAGAATCTGTGCAAAGAAGGTGGATAAGGCTAATAAAAATGGTGAGGTTGCCTCCCAAAACACTAAGGTCAAGGATCTACAGTCCAACTCTGATAAGATCCCAAAGGGGGATGAGAAGGTAATATCTGAGGCCATAAGTTTCCCTAAATTACCGAAATATACTTTAGTAGATATGTTTCAAGTACTCTCTCAAGTCAAGGTTATTGTACCTCTTTTAGAAATGATGCAGATAGATGAACATAAAGATAAAGCTGTTGCACTTATCAATAGCATTGCTACAAATAAAGGGGATAAGGTAATGATTGGTTAAAATGACTCAAATAAGGATCAAGAGAAGAAGGGTACAATCGAGGAAGAAACCATTGAAAAACCCTCAAATATACTTTGGTACTACTATCACAGCTAATCCCAATCATGTGAATCCTTTTTTCTTGAGTTTGATTATTGATGGAAAAATGTTAAGAAATTATATGATTGACTCTATAGCTTCTAACAATGCAATGCCAGTAAAGATAATGTATGCAATGGGCCTGAAGGTAGATAGTACTTACGGTAAGTGCTATGCAATGGATTCCAAAGAAGTACCAGTCATAGGGGTTATCAATAGTGTTCCATACAAGCTAGAAACATTCCTAGAAAATGAGTTGCACATGAGTGTTATAGTGGTGGATATCCCAACCAACTATGGGATGTTGCTATCAAGGCATTGGAATGCTTCCATGGGTGGAAGCATACAGTGTGACTTATCCTTTTCTACATTTTCCATTGATTAGAAGGATGTTAAAATTATCAGGGAGAAGAGAGCTCCCCACATGATAGAGAACATGGAAGAGCCACAAGACCCTGTCAGAATAAATTTTGTTGAGATTGACTGGGAGAACTTCCATGTTGAAGAGGACATAGAGGAGGAAGAAGCCCAACTTGCACCCATTGATAAGGAAGTGTTGGATGTATCATCAAATGAGAATTTTTGGACAATGTACTTTGATGCAGCATGCTCTAAAGAAGGCTCAAGAGCAGGGATCATTTTTACCTCCCCTCAAGATAAAACCTTCAAGTATTCTTTTCTACTGCAATTCGCTTTTACTAACAATGTTGCTGAGTATGAGGCCCTTTTACTTGGTTTGAAGTTGGCTTCAAAACATGGTATCAAGTCATTAAAAGTGTTAGGAGATTCTGAATTAGTTGTCTCCCAGATTAGATCCCATTTTGCAGCCAAGGATAAGAGGCTTAGGCAATATAGAAATGCAGTTTGGGACACTATTGAGACTTTTGATGCTTTTGGTATAGATTGGGTTGAGAGGGGACATAACGCTAGGGATGACTTGTTAGCCAATATAGCCTTTAAACTTGATGATGTTACATTTGATGGTGTTTCACAAATAGAGGTACAAACTAGGCCTGCAGTGCTGGATAATATTTATAACTCGCAAGTGTTTGATGATGTCACTGACATTTTAAGGTTTATGCATTGCATTGATCAATATGAGAGCCAGGAGATTGAATTTGGTTCATTTGTGGTGGAAGTTTATGGGAAAGAAACCCTTTTTGGGAATGATGTAACTCAATTGAAAATGAACACTATCCCCAGAGGTTTAGTTGCACTTGAGAGGGTTTTTGATGGCCCTGACAGGTCGAGTACTAAGCGGGAACCTTCCCACAAAGAGTATTTAGAGGAGATAAACTTGGGAACAAAGAATGACCCGAAGAAAGTATACATTGGGAAAAATATGAAGCCTCATGTTAGAAATATGATAATTTCCCTACTTAGAAAGTATAGGTATGTTTTTTACTGATCATATGATGACCTCAAGGCATATAGAGAGGATTTGTTCAAACATGAGATTCCGTTGAAGCCAACTATGAAACCATTTAGGAAAAAATAGAGGCCAATTAATCCAACCATACAACCTAAGATGTAGGAGGAGATTTCCAAATTAAGAGATGCAGGGATTATTAAGCCTATTAGGCACTCATCCCGAGTTTCAAACCTTGTGCTTGTAAGCAAGAAGAACGGTGATATTAGACGGTGTGTTGACTTTAGGAATTTAAATGTTGCTTCCTTGAAAGACGATTATCCATTTCCCAATATGGAAGCCATGTTGCAAAAGGTTACTTGATGTGAATTACTCTCCATGATGGATGGGTTCTCTAGTTACAACCAGGTGATGGTTAAGGAATCTGAGCAGTTCAAAACTACATTTACTACACCTTGGGGGACATATGTTTATGTAAGGATGCCATTCGGCCTGATGAATGCTAGTGCAACCTTCCAAAGGGCTATGGAAATGGCATTTTTAGATTCTATTGACCTTTTTCTTGCAATATATCAATATGACCTCACTACTCACAACAAGAAAGAGGAAGACCATTGTTCTCATTTAGAGAAAATCTTTGTCAAGGCCATAGAATATGGGATATATTTGAATCCCAAGAAATGTGCTTTTGGAGTGAAAGACGGAAAGCTACTTGAACACATTGTTTCAAAGGAAGGGGTTTGAATTGATCCAGAAAGAGTAGTAGCTATTGACAAGATTGCACAACCAAGAAATGTAAAAGTTATCCAATCCTTTTTTGGACAAATTAAATTTGTATGAAGATTTGTTTCAAATTTTTCTGAAATTGTCCACCCTATTTCCAAGATGTTGAAGAAAGGAGAAAAGGTACTATGGATAGAGGAACCCTCAAAATATTTTCAAGCTATTAAGGATGCTATCAAGGAGGCTCCTATTCTTAAATCCCCTAATTATTCAAAACCTTTCCAGTTGTTTACATTTTCTTCTTTCCATACAATAGAAGGGGTTTTTTTGTAGAAGAATGATGATGGTTTTGAACAATCAATTGCATTCTTTAGTAAATCATTGCAAGTTGCAGAGTTGAAATATGATGTAACAGAGAAATAGAAATATTCCTTGGTAAAGGTTGTAAATAATTTTAGACCTTATTTGATGGGAGAAACATTTTTTGCTTATGTTTCGACAAATGCAGTTAAATATATTTTTACTCAACAGGAAACCACATGGAGACGGTGTAGGTGGATCAATAGGATCCAAGAGTTTAATATCGACATACAGATTAAAAAGCTTATGAGAGGTTAGGGTATGGCTAAGCTAATGGCTAAGACCAATTTAGCTGCCAATCAGATAAATTAGATAGAGCAATAGAATGTTGCACCCCTCTACGATATGTAGACCTGTGGCTGGTATATGAGAATTGTTGAATATTTACAAAAAATGTAGTACCCTAAAGGCATGCCACTCAATGAGAAAATGACTCTCAAATTACAAGCAATTAAGTATGTCATCATTGATAGCGAGATTTGGTGGAGGATTCCTGAGGGTGTCATACTTAGATGTGTGGATGGTGATCAAGGTGAAGATTTACTAGTGGAAATGCACAAAGGAGCCTGTGGAGGTCACTACATAGCCAAGACAACTGCTCATAAGATCATGAGGGATGGGTTTTGGTGGCCTACTGTGTTCAAAGACGCCCATAGGTATGTTAAGAAATGTGATGGTTGTCAAAGGTTTGCTGGGAAGCTGAAATTCTCTAGTAATTTTCCACTAAGGCCAGTATCTGCTCTGACTCCTTTCCAACAATGGGGCATTGATTTTATAGGTGAGATATCTAAAAAATATAGTGGTGGGAATGCTTGGATACTGGTGGTGACTAACTATTTCACCAAATGGGTTGAGGAAATCCCAACCAAGAAGGCTACAAGTAAGGTAGTCACTGACTTCTTGATGAATAACATCTTGAGTAGATTTGGGGTACCTGAGAGAATTGTCTCAGATAACGCAATGTGTTTCAAGTCTGAGGAATTTTTTGGTTTTTGCAATCAGTATGGCATAACTATCTCATATTCTTCTCCTTATCACCCCCAAGGAAATGGACAAGATGAGTCTAGCAACAAAATCTTGATAAAGATCATCAAGCGGGTGATTGAGAAAAATAAAAAAGGCTTGGGATTCAAAGCTGCAGTTGGCACTGTGGGCTGACAGAACAACTGTCAAGAAAGCAATTGGGTATTCACCATTTAACTTAGTCTATGGGGTAGAAGCACACATACCAGAAAATAATTTAATGAATATGTACAATTTTGTCCAAGAGTATGATGATGATGTGTGCGATGAGATGCAACATAGAATGGAATCGTTAAATCAACTGAATGAGACTTGAAGAGAGGATCATAAAAGGAATGAAAAACTACAACTTCAAGTGAATCATCTTTATGACAAGAAGGCAGTTGAGAGGAAATTTGAGATAGGAGCAATGGTTTTGTTGTGGAACGCAAGAATGGAAGATAAAGGTAAACATGGAAAGTTTGATCCCTTGTGGTTAGGCCCATATATAATTGTTGACATACATGGGGAGGACTCATATTTCTTGCAATCCCTCACAGGAAATTTTTTGGAACTGCTAGTACATGGACAATTCTTGAAATCCTATTTCTCTTGAAATAGTTCTTTTCCATGTACAATGTACAGTCCTGTAATTAGTGTATATAGGTGTGGTGTGTTTTCTTTTGCTGCGTCTACTTGTCTTGTCTGGAGAAGCTCTTGTGTTTTGGTTCTCTCTGTATTGGTCTACTGCACCTAAGATTTTGGTTTCTTTCTATGCCCACAGGGGGCATACATCCCCAGTCGGAGCCACTGGTAGAGCTTTTAATTTTTTTCCACAATTGTGCTCATTCTTATTTCCTTGGTGTTTGGCACCACTGGTTTGCCTTGGGGTTTTGGGTTTTAGCCATAAAAATTTGCTTTTGGGCTTTTGCTTCATTTTGGTTTGAACATTCTAATCCTGCGTTGACCTGTTGTTCCCGATTATTGGTTGCATAAGTCATGTTTGGAGCCTTTTAAGTCATTCATATTATTGACCCATTTTTACCTGGCTTGTTGGTTTTTTCCATACGGGGATTTGGTTTTAATTTTTGCTTAATGACAGGTCGATAAATTTTATGACTTTAGACTTATGTCTAAATTTCCCACCTCAAGGGTTATGCCTTGTCGACCTAGTTGGTCCCCTTTTTATGAATAACCATTATTGCATGTGCAAGTTTTTTGACCATCCAATGGATAGGTCGGATCCTGACCATTCCTCGTTGGCCTTGCAAGGATTTTCAATGATGTCACAAATGTGTTACAAGGTGTGCAAGATGTTGCCACTTGTTGCTTACGGGCGTGGACCCCAGTCCTTGTTTGACTGCTGATTAATGAAGGCTATATGATCAACGACTGTCATGTAATGATGTATCGTGGTCGTTCCTCGTGCCCTCATGCAATTAAAACAATAGTTTTAATGATGTTGCGAGGTGTGCAAATAAGTGACATGTGGACGCTGATGCCAGGTATGATGTGATCAGGGTGGGACCTGCTCCTGCTAGGGTGGTGTCTTGTACATGAATTTTCATTCACCTAGGATTTGGTGGATGAACGTGGTATTTTCAAACCACATTGAATCGATCTGAGTCGCTCTTTCTTGCCTACATGGATTCAGATAAATGGTTGGTATTCAAAATGGGTTAGTGTTGTATGATAGCCGTTGTTTCTCGTGCGAGTGAATAATAATGTTGGAGTTCGGACTGCACCACCAAATTTAATGCTAAAAGTTCCTTGAATTTCTATTTTTGTGCACAATTCCGCACTGAAGAATAATTTCCAGGTACCAAGTGACACAAGCAATTTCCCGTAAGTCCAACATAACTGCCATTAAATTTCTCTGCAAACAAAATCATAAGTAACGTATACACCACGTTCTTTGTCTTTCCACAATCTTGTTGATTTTTTGAGGGCAAGTGTAAATTGCGTTTTGATTTATTTTAAAAGCTTGCACTGGTTCATTTTCTTTTAAAATTGTTTTAAAGCTCGCATAAATAATTGCCAAGACTTTTTAAATTGTGAAACAACTATGTTTAAGGCTATAAGCTAGAGGATACACCCCATAAACTTTCAGGTACTTCAAAACTCTAGCTCAAACCTTAATCTGTCTTGTGCAAATGACACCCAAAGCCTAAAGTTCTGGCTCTGAAAATCCATCTAGGTCCTTTTCTCAAGATGTCATAGACTTATTAAAACACTCTACCAATAAAAAAACTTGAGGGAAAGGCTTTGTTTTATGGGCCCCAGGTTTTGGAAGGGTTAACTGATAAGCAATGTGCAATTCAAGATGTTGAGGTGTCGTATACAGGTTGGCAGTTGTTTTCTAATTGGTTTGGGGACATGAATTTGTGTGCTCCTCTGTGCAACCCTCGAAGGTTGGACCTCGACAAGCTGGTGGTACTAAATGTATATCTAGATGTTGACCTGTTAAGAGATGCTGCAGTGAGGTACGACCTTGCAACTAGAGTTGTCAGGACATATGATGGTGTGGAAATGGTTAAAATAACCAAGGAGGAGATTGCAAGAATTTTTGATCTACACGAGTGGAATAAGGATATGGTTCCTATTGAACTTTATGCCTTCAGAGAAGAGTATAGAAATACTAAGGGTTTATTTAAGAATTCTCTATTAAAAGCTCAATTGGCAACCACAAGGACTAGAAAGAATAAAAAGAGGATAGTGATTGGAAAAAATGAGCTAAAACCTTTTCCCATAAACTATTTTTGCAATTATTTCAAGAACACTATTTGTTCCTTGAGTCAAGTTCTTGGTGTTAGTATAAAGACTACCTTGCCTACTGACCTCATGTACATGGTTGTGAATCTTCAACATCCAACTTTCAATTTGGTATATGATTTTGCTACCTATATGGCAGATAAAATGCATGAGTCTGGTAGCTCTAAAAGAAGGAAAAACATTGGTTGGTTTTAAGTGGAATTCTCTATTGATGCACATGGTTTTATATAAGGGAGAGATAATTTTTGGGGAAAACATGGAATTGAAAAAGAAAGAGGATGATATTGACATTCCTATCCAATATTGGACCAAAATTCTTGATAGGCATGGCCGTGAATTTGATTATGTGATGTTTCATAATGTTTTTGGGTCAAGATTGAGAAGATCTTTGCTCTATGATCCACCTAGAATTCCAAAGGAAATTCATGATTTTATAAGGCCAATGGAGAGGAGGCCTGAGTTAAATTTGACACACAATTGGGGATATATCATCCCATACTATAATACAACCATTTTCAGGGTATATGGTACTAATGCCAACCCATTTTCTTTGCCTAGGGATGTGCTTCTAAGAATTGCATTCATAGAAATCATGAGACAGTTGGGACATGCTCAAATGGTACACTTGTCAATAGAACAAAAGAAGGGATCTTTCTTTCCTGAGTATACAACTTTTGCTTATTTTGTCATGGAAAAAGGGGGATGGAAAGATTTGGGGACACAAATTGAGCCTTATGGTTTAAACTTGGTATGCCCAAGGAACCATGATCCTGAGGGTTTCATTTCTCAAATGAAGGCAAAGCATAGGATAAGTGTGTTCATTCACAACTTCTACTTCCTTGAGGATATCATCAGAAACATCCTTGATCTATAGGTGTAGGAGGAAAGGAAGGAAAAATATGTTTCCTTTACCAAGATGATGGAGAAGAAGAAGAAAAAGAACCCTGCATATGATCCCATGCCAAATATCAAAGGTGAGTTGAATAGGGCCACATATGCTATTGAAAATTTTGAGAGCATGGTGGAGGTCTTGAAGGTTGAAAGGTAGTTGAGGACAAATGAAAGTCACGGGCTGTTGAGGAATATCCTGAAGTAAGATTGGAGGAAAGGCCTTCTTACCAGCCTCCACAAAAGGTTAGGGTATATTCTAGGAAGAAGGAAACAAAAAATAAAAAGAAAACCATGCCACCTCCTGTTATTTCAAAAGAGTCTGGGATAGTCTCTCATAAGAAATTAGTGCCATCAGCTTAAGGGAAATTGTTGCAGAATGTCATTGATTTGGACTCTCCCCCAAGGGCCCCTTCTCCAACACAACCAACATCAACCAAGAGACAGAGGATTGAAAGGGTAAAAGTGGTTGACTAACCTGATATAGATGATGAAGAGATTATGGTGACCCCTGATGACATGCATCAAGGAATGCCATTCTTTCCATAAGGTGTTGCATCAAGTTCTGGAGCAGTTGCTTTAAGGCTAGGAAAAGATGAAATAAGGGGAATAACAAATACTGATGACTTAAGGATGGAAGCCTGCAGATAATTCATGAGGGATGATTCTTTTGTTAAAAAAAATGCATTCAAATATTTTGTGTGGAGGGCGCATGTTCTAGTGTATGCTAAGAAGGTAGCTCAAGAAAGGAATCTGCATCTAGAGCTTCCAGAGAAAGTTATTTAGTCCAATGTCATGCAACAAATGAGGGAAACCTTCAAGGTGATGACACCAAAGCAAGGTAGGGCGTTGGTACAAAAGAGTGGAGTATTGTTACTCCTTGAATGGGATATTATTGATGCTGTGGTGTTCAATACAATAAGAAGGGTCAATAGGCCACTTCTTGAAACCGAGGAGGAAGCTACATTGGCATTTAAGGGGTCAACCTTTAGTGAAGAATGGGATGCTTTAGCTATTTGGTCATTGTCTACTGGGTCCCAAAAGCCAATTGTTGCAGAGCCAACTGATTTCAGTGGTCACTTGGTTGTGAGAAGGGTTGCTAATATTCCAACATTGGAGGCAATAGATATGGCAGTGAATGTTGCCAAGTTCACCAGGGAAACTGTTGAGGATTTAACCAAGGACAAAGATACTCTGAGGGGCCAGTATAATGATCTCATTATTGAATACAATAGGAGTCAACAAAAGGTTGCAAAACTAGAAATTGAGTTGGAATTATTGAAGTAGGAAATGGAGGGATGGAAGTCTCAAGGACAAGCTAGCTCCAACCATAATGTTCTTGATCCACCAATGGAACAACCTCAACCTCCGTCACAAGAAAAATCCTTAGCAATCATTCCATATAATATGGGACAGGTGCCCATCATAAATGAAAGGGAAAGTAGCCCAGGAGGAGGAATTTTGAGGGAGAAATTAATTCACCAGGTTGAGGAGTATAAAGAATTATTTCAACAATCCCAAGAATTAATGTTGAAAAGTAATTCAATAATTGTTGATACTGTATTGAGGCACTTGAATAGAAAGGTCCAAGGAAAATTAAATAGTGTCCATGCAAGTTATGTTTTAATGTTGCAAGAAATCAAAATGTTCCCAAGGGATAAAGAGTTAGCCACCCCATTGTTGGATAGGTGGAGTCCTAGAGCTGAGCAATTAATGAGATTGTGGAGCAAAAGTTCCAGGGATATGTTGCTCCTATGGAAATGAAGATCAAAGAACTGAAGGCCAAATATGATGAAGTAGACCTTACACCATTACCAAAAATCCAACATAACTATGATGAGGTAAAGCCTTTGCAGGCTTGGAAGGACCAAATGAATGATATCATGACAACCCAGACAAATGAGATATGCATGAATGTTGATATTGTTATGCTGAATGATGCACCTGAGAACTATCTTTTGTTATTAGTTTCTTAGAATATTTTGATAAGGAAGCTACTTCAATAATGGTGAAATATGCACCATATAAAGAAAATATTGATGAGGTTATCGCTTTTAAGTGGCCGTTTGAAGCATAATTTAAATTATGGAAGATGGTATTCACTAATGATTTCAGGATATGAGCACCATGGTGGAGAGTATGACTTGGTCAAGTATAGTACAGGTCTAGCCTTAGAAGTTACAATTGAATATGCACATACTTCTCCCAGTTCAAGGCGCAGACTGCTGATATGGATTACCGTCGAGGTGGATAAAGTGTTGCAATGGTTAAAGATTCTTTTCCTTCTAACAGGTTGCCTTTTGGAAGGCGGTTTTCCTTTCCCGTGGTAATTGAAATAATTTTTATCTCATATGCATTCCCTCCAATTGCAAAACAAAAATATAACTGTAGAAGGGAATATCGGTCCAATCATATGTGGACATGTGTACATTCTAGCATGATGCTTGTTTTGCTCCTTTATTCTATAAAATTGAATTTAGGGCCAATGTACAAGGCCTTTTGTTGAATCTATGATTTGAGATTGCATAATTTGTAATACAGAGAGTATGAACATTGAGTCCATGTTTTAAAGTTTAGAGTCAGATAGAAGAATTTTGTCAATTATGGGGTTCTTAAGCATGTTTGTGTCTAATATAACAATATTTTGAGTCTATTTTCTCTCCAATTGTGATACCTAGCATGAATTATTAATGAAATATTGGTCAAAGATTGGTTTCATTGATTTTCATTGTTCTTTACTATGAATTATACTATAATTGTGGCTCTGGTCCAAAGGATCAGTTAAATGCTTTGGTTATTATGTAAGTTCATGTAGGTTGGCAGCTGGATTTATAAGTAGTAATAGATTTTTGGTATAGATATGTGAATTGTAAATCAATTCATATAGATCTTAACTGTTTAGGATGAAATTTTCCTTATAGTTCAATTCTTTCTCATTTGACTCTGTGCTTTAGGATTTGGCACTGATACTGAAGTAGTGGTCATATTTCTTACATCTTTGGCATTCAATTTTAGAACATTTATTCATAATAATCTTCATATCGACCTATCTTTGTTATGTTTGAAGTTCTCTGTTGATAGGAGTCGGATCTTTAAAGGAATTTCTAATTTCTTGAAGGATTTCATCTATTCAGTGTTAATGGGGAACTTATCTATTGTTATGCAATGTGTATTTGAATTTGTTTAGTTATTTGTAAGAGGCACATTGTGGGATCACCCTCCCAGGTTTTGCAAAGCCCAAAGTGCAGGGGAGTAAGCATTATTGCTTTTTCTCATTAAGTTGGCCAGTCGTTTCCTAGGATTTCATTATTGAACATGGAAAATTCATAGAAGCTTTGAGGAATCTGCTTGGGTTTTAAAAAACACCAACACTTTCTTAGGCTCATAGTATCATATACTATAAGTCTGGAATGTTTCGGGAACATAGGTTTTATTCTTCTAGCTCAAAATCATCAGTTTAGGATGGCGATTCTTTAACTCATTTCATCATTAGATCTGAAAATGTTTACATTTCTTCAATTTTGCATCTCATTCATAAAAGTACTTTTCACTTTTGCATATACAATGTTTATACTCATAAAACTTTGCATTAGTTTGTTATAAGTACTTTTCCTTTTAGAATGTACATTATTTACATTCTTAAAGCTTAGCATACATTGGATAAAAATGTTTTGTATTATTGCATATACATTGTTTATATTGTTGAAACATTTCATACATTGGTTACATGTACTTATAATTTTTATTCAAACAATGTTAGTAGCTTACACAACTATACATGCTAAGAAAAAATGAATCTCCCTTCCCTATGAGAATGTTGTAGTGGATGAAGAAACAACGTTAGACATTCCTAACAATCATATTTGTTCTTCTCCTAATATCTCCCCCCTTGGTGATGAAGATATTTTGTTAGGAGAACCAATTATTGAGAGTTATGAGAATCCTAGTTGTTTCTATCCTCCTACCTATCTTAGTGGATAAGACCTTACCAACCAAGACAACACAAACATAGCTAATCATGACAATAAAATTTGTATTTATCCTAGTTGTGAGGAAAATAATTTTCTATTAGAAAACACAATTAGTGAAGGTCATGAATATATCAGTTGTCCCCCTTCACCTAAACACATCCTTATTGAGCATAACCATTCCATCATTAATCTTTCCCCTATTAGTGATGAAGTTATTTTAGAAGAACCAACCTTTGCTTGTCCTGAACCGTTGGTTTGTGGTTCTCCTAAACCCCTTCCTCCTAGGGAGGATATCATGATACATAATAAGGATAAAATTAACAATGATAATATCACATCTTTAGATGCAAATAAAGAGACACCCTTGGCCTCTCTATTGCTCAAGGATGTTCATATTATCCAACCTCAAATTATCCTCTACCCCCCTTCCACCAAACCCAAACCCGAATTCATCCTTTACCCACCTACCCATAATGTGTCATAGCAACTGATTCAAGATATCATTGCTCATACACATTACATTCACAATAATCCAGGACTGCAACCATAACTCTCTGCTCCTTTACCTTTACCTAATCCCATCTTACCTATTTCCCCTCGCCTAAATTCCCTTCTTAGGGAGTATGACCTTGTTGATCAACTAAGGAATACTCCCACTAAGATCTCCTTATGGGACCTTATTCAAGTCTCCCCCCACTACCACAACATGATGCAAGCAACCTTACAATAAGTTCCTATCCCTTCTCATGAGCCACCAAAGGACATAGCAGCTATTATTCATGGAATAAATGCTAATATTGTTTTTCACCAAAGGGAGCTCCCTCCTTTGGAAGTACAAAAAAAAAATGATGCTTTCATGATAATCTCTCAATACAAAACAAAAGGGATAAAGAGAACTCTTGCAGATACTGGATCTGCCCTTAATGTGTGTAGAGTGAGCCTTTTGGATAGGCTTGGAATAGATAGACCCACATCCAACATGATTCTCTCTCTATTTGTGTATTTGACAATGTCAGTAAGCAACCGCTTAGTGTGATCATTATACCTCTTACAGTTGGAATGGCCACATTGGACACAAAAATCCATGTTATGAGGTTTCCTACAATATTATCTTAGGCAGGCCGTGGATTCATGCAATGAATGGAGTGCTTTCCATTCTTCATTGAAAGATGAGGTACATATTTAACAACAAAGTGTACACACTTGATGCCGATCCTGAACCTAATAGTTGCTTACACATTGACAAATCAAAAGAGAATCACTTCAATACCTTAACACCAACCACCCAAGTGGAACCCTTACAACACACAAATACTGAACATCTTGAGCCAATCACCAAGCTCTTCAATGATGATTGGGGTTCCTTAGACTTCACCCCTCCCTTAATGGGAGAATCCAAGATCATACACAAAGACTCTGAAAAGGGATACATAGTATTGTCCACATAAGACTCAACATATCCTTTGCATGCATCCACCTCAACTACTTCAGCCATTGAAGCACATAATGAAAAATCAACCGATCCAAAAAAGCTGAAAAAGCTTTATGGAAAAGGTTATGAGCTCATGAAACAACTTGGCCACTGTGGAAAATGTTGTGGTGCTAATGAACAAGGTATCGGCCACCCTATCGAGCCTACCAAGTGAACATCACATCATGGTCTTGGTTATTGTCCTCTCATCAAAAACCACCAAGCCTTCCCCTCCCATCAAGACCATCCCAAATCACCCTTCTACCCCAACCTTCGAAAGTGCTCATTTGAAACCAACAAAGGACTCTTTGCTTAAAGCCAATGTCATCTCGCAACCCACCATTGATTTTGATTTTACACACCCCTCTATAGGAGTATAAAAAATATCACAATCCATAGCGCCTTGTGTAGGTATGACATCCCATCCTAAGCAAGATCCCCCCTTTTTTACAACGAAAGGATCACCTTCTACCCTCGATCAAGAGGGTCTCTTGTTGAGACTCCTCCAAGATAACTTGATTTATCTTCCTCCTCACACTCAAAAGAAATGTCCCAACAAACATTCCTTTTGTGCTTACCACCGAGTTCACGACCACTCCACTAGTGAGTGTAAGGCCTTGAGTAGTAGAATTCAACAACTTAAGGATTTTGGTGTTCTTCCTCATATGGGGGCACCTTCTTCCTCTAATTGATACCAATTCTCACTCAACCTTGCACCTTTTTCCTTAATCCTTTTGGCTTACTCTTGTCCTGCACTAAGTGGGGGCAAGGGGTTGGTTAGCCTATTCCCTCATATGTCACTTGTCGTTGTCTCTTTTGTCTTATCCTTAACCTTTCATGAGCATTTAAGATCAATATTGGGATGTGGATACCATGTCTTAAGATGAATCGCATGTGACATACTTTCTCCTCCTTCATGACACAACTTATCAGAAACATATGTCTCAGCATAGGGCTTTCCGAACAAGCTCTTATGTCCTTCTCTTCCTCTTCTTCTACTTTAAAGCCATTGCTAACAGAACGGTGTGTAGTAATTCCTTTAAAGTGGGGGCATACATCACCATTCACATTTCAATGCGTGATTCTCTTTTTCTTGTGATTCCTTCTCTTGAAAATATTACGTTCAATGTTGTTCAAGATGAGACATCTGCATTTTTTCTCTTTTGCATACAAGATGAGCCCTTGTCTCTCTTGCATATGATATGAGTACATTTGCACTTTTCCTCTCTTGGAAATTTTTTGCATAATGTTCCTTAGGATGAGACATCGCACGAACAAAGCAAAATCCCTTTGAACAATCCATTATTTCAAACATCACTTTCTTTTGTGGCGCCTTATCAAAGTTATCACAAGGTATAACTTTGGTATGGTTTGAGTGGGAAGCCCAAGCAGCGGCATGAATTTTACCATAGCCACCTTTGTGAATACATACCAACCATGTGTATATTTCTCACCTTTTGGGACAACTTACCCCACGAATGACCTGATGTTCAGTGGCACTAGAGTGAGCACGTATTTTTCACCCTTTCCTTCTTCTCTTCATTTCAGTTCTTGTTATTGCATGATCATACATCTCGTTTTGCTATAATGCATTCACCCTTGAATGTGTTCTTTGGCATTGATGTCTTTTTGACTTAGAATCTCAAATCCGTGGGGACTTGACCACCTCCTTCATCTTTCTCGTTCTTCTTCTTTCCTATTCTTTGCCATCTCCATTAGGCTACTTTAGTGTGAGTTTGAAGCAAATTCATCCTCTCACTAAAGTGGGGGCTAAATGTGTCACCAAAAAGTGTAGCCTTTGACACTTTTCGCTCATTTGGACCTTTTCCTATGGATTTTGGACCATTTTCAGCCTCCTTTTACCCCTTTCCAAGCCTTATGCCAAAGTGTTGTAAGGTGTTGTAAAACATCTTCACACTCTCCTATGCTTGTCATCACTTAATCTACCCTTTTCTCTACTATAATGACCCCTTAATACACATATAAGTCATATCTTAGTGTGTTTTCATGAGTTAATCCCAACAAACATAAATAATCACACTTTAATTCCTGAAAACCAATGAAAATTTCCCAGGTGGACTAGGTCACCACCTTTCGCCCTAGTCCCATGTGGCATAAAATTCAATTTTAACTTAATTTCTTTCGAGATTCTAGTGTCTAAAACCCTAAGGTCGGTCTATATGGTGTTATTTCAGGAAAATTAGGGAATAAATTATATAAATAAGCCTAAAAAACCTAATTATTCATTATTATTCATCATTATACATCCTCATCTTCTTCTCAATCTCTCATCTCTTATTCTCCTCAAGCAAACTAGGGTTTTGAGTATTCTAAGTCACCAAGGAATCTCTCTCAAGAAGCATTCAAGGGATAAATCCTCCATTACTGCAACTCAAGATCAATCATCAAGGCAAGGTAACAACTCCATCACTCATTTGTTTCATGCTTCATTAATTCATTTCATCTTCTTGGTTTGATTACGCAAAAGGGGTTTGACTAAGGAAAACCCCTAGTCCCTAACATTCAACAAGTTTTCCTTATTTTGTGTGATTTGCAGGTAGATTTGGTAAATAACTAAGGTGGAAGATCATTCAAAATTTTTTCCAATCTCTCTAAGGTTGAAGAAACCCTAGTTGAAGCTTAGAGGACCTTCACAAATCAGATTCTACATTTTTGGGACCAGACACCTGAAGAAGCAGAAAACACAGACCAAGGGCTTCAGAATCCATCTTCTGATCTTCAAAAATTTAGAAGAGGACTAGGTCACCACTTTGGGTGACCTAGTCCCACTGAAGCTATTTTTCAGGGATTTTCACATTTCTGGACACCCATTTGGTAGAAACGGACTCTAGATTAGTTTTCAAGAATTTGGGACTAGGTCACCTAGATTGGCACAAGTGTCCCTTTTGGCATCTTCAACACTTTCATCAACATTCCAGACCTCCAACAAATCCTTCTTCAAATCCTAGGTGCACACATTATATCTCTTTCATTTCTATATAGTTTAGTGTACATTTCTTAGGTTATTTGCATATCATAGTGTGTATTCAAACATAGTTTCATTTCCTAGGTTTTACATTAGCATTTAGTTTCTCTTATTCATTCCCAACATTCATACACCCAACACAACCCCCAATCTCTAATCAATCCTATCCTTTGAATGAACTCACCCAAAATCATATCACCAAAGTGGAAAGAGAGCCATTGCTCAATCAAGTGCTCCTAGGTGAAAAACTCTAGGAGCCTATTTGGGGAATCCTCTTTCCTTTGTTTGCATATATTTTTGGTGGTTCATATACAATGAATCTTTATTGCAAATTTTCAACTTAACATTAGAGATAAGATCTTGTTAATGAAGTATCCATCATTTACACATATATGGCCCTTCGTTATTATCAAATATCAGTTAGTCAATATGAAGGCACACCTTCATCGGCTCCTACTAGTCAATCTGAAGTGCATCATTAATTTCAACCATTTAAGAAAGACAACAAGAACTTCATAAAGATAAACAATCCTCAATCAGCCAATAACATCCAAATGGAAGTTTTTTCTATAACACCAAATCTATTTAAGCAAAGAGGCAATTTTCATAATTTCCTAATTCTCTCCACACTATTATGCTGCAATTGTTAAACAATAATATGATTCAACTTCCACCTATTAGGTCTATTGAAAAAACTAAACCATTATCACCACTTTTTAATGCAAAATAATTTTATACATATCATCATACACCTGAACACAATACAAACTGATGTGTTTTAAGCACGAAGTGTAAAATATCATCAATTCTAATCAAATCCAGTTGGTTGGTGTCAATGACAAAGGAAATAAATTGGTTACACCACCTAATGAAAAATTACAAATATTTACAAACCCATTGCCAAGCCATTCAACAAACTTTGTCCAATATAGTGATAATGAAGAAGATGATAATGATCTATCTAATATTGAAATTCAACCTTGTAAGGTTCAAACCAATCTTTTGCCTAATATTAATTTCACACATATTGATGCTTTTATAACTACACCTGATGGTCCTCTTTATATCACTAGTAGAATTAATGATAAAACCACAAGGGGAATACTCATTGATCATGTATGTATAGTGAATGTGATTAACAAAGAATTATTATATGTGCACAGACTTTATAAATATGATTATGAACAATTAGAAGAATTATTAAAGGCCCGTGATGGTTCTATTCACCCTATGATTGGTTCTATAAATATCACAATAAAAGTTGGAACTAAATAGTTGGATGTTCCTTTTACCATGTAATCTCGACATTAGACTAATTTCATTTGAAGTTAGGTCAACCATAGGTAAAATCCATGAACATGGTCCCATTGGTTATTCACAATGCCTTAAATTCCCATTTGAAGAAAAAATACATAATATTTACCATAGTGGATTTGAGCCTTTGGCCTCTTGTGGAAACTTTTCACTAGATTAATTTTAGCCTCAACCAATCCAACCTGTTAAACCTTGCGAAGATTTTTTATTTGTGTCGTAACAAAAAATTAAAGCTAAGAATATAACTAAATTATACCTTAGTAAAATTTTGCTTGAGGGTCCTCAATCTCCAAAGGCTACAATGGTTATTCCTCCTAATTCATAGGTAGTGAATGATCCTCAACCCAAATTGAGTATCCTACCCAACCCTTTGGCATGTATGCCATGTTTTCCCCTCTACTATCCTATAAAGGACCATGAGACAACCGCTCAGAAAGACCTTCAGGGATCAAATTTGTGCCTCCTAAGAAAAACATATTTTTGTGTACAAACCTAAGAATCCTATGAATTCTCAACCTTCAATAGTCCCCTTGATTCCTCCTGTAAAGGAAGAAAAGGAACCAATGTTGGGAAATTCCTCAATCCCTCCTTCAAAAGCCGAAGATTGTGCAAGACGAAACACAAATACAAAAGAACGTAAACAAAGATGTCAAGCTATGGCTTGTCAGCTTGCTAAAGAGCGTAAAACCTTTCTTAGCGATCAGTCATCCATCCACCCAAATTTTGACGAGATACCTCCCACCCATCCTCATCATCGCCTGGCTCCACTCTACCACCCTCACCTAACCACGAAGCTAAATGTTATTTGTCTCAACCAAAATAAAGAATAAAGAGCTCACTAAATAAAAATATGGATGTTAGTACTCACAATCATGCTGATAGTACTAACATGTAGCCTATTGTGATACACTGATGATGAATTTGAAGATAAAAGGGGAGAATAAATACAAGACCGTAACAAATTAGCTCTTATGTTTTCCAAATCAATGAATTTAGATGGGGGAAACCATGATGATCCTCCTAATATGAGTGACCCACCATGTGTTGAACCCGATACTTCTCCTTACCACACTTCCTATAATTCCTTTAGCATATTATTTGCCTTCCATATATGATGAGAAAGATTGGGATACAAACGATTTTCTATGGATTGAATCATGTGCAGTACCCATTTTGTGTCTTTGTGTGTCTTCTTTCATGCGGTGTGATCTCTTGTGATGTATTTCTTGGTGTGTATTTTTGTTTGTTAGTTTTCTTTGGATGACCCTTTTTTCTCTTATTTGCACAAGGATACAAAGAAAGTGAATATGTCATGGCATTCATCTATTTGTGTCTCTTTTCCTCTTTATGTTGTGAATGTATTGTCTTTATTCCTTTTGAGAATGATGCAAGGTGTTAAGACATTTAGGTATCTTCCATGTTGACCCAAAAGATTTATTGTTGTATTTACGTGTCATTCCTCCAGTGTTCACCATTCCACTATTTAGGGAATGATGTTGATTCTAAGCATGATTATATTATACATTATCTCTTGTATATGTACTGACCCTGAATTTTTGGATCTCTCGTGTACTCTCTTAGTCTTTTCCACTATGTTGCTTTGTTTTGGGGGGGTGACCCTTGGTCATGGTTTAGCTTCATTGGGAACATACCATTTGGCATAGGGTTTTGTAGCAAGCTCCCATATATTTTCAAATATCATTTTATTTTACTTTAAAGTAAATTACTCTCGATTGGTGTTAGCAATTAATTTAAGGTGGGGAAATGCATTCCATTAGGTGCTTCACTTTTCTCACATACATTGAACTTTGTGTTGCGTTTTTGGCATATTGAACGTATTTTGTAGCACCTTATCAGAATTATTGGGACTATAATTCTTGGTATGGTTGACATGAGAACTCACCTAGTGAATATTGAACTTCACTAGCCCTCATGTGTTTTATTTTTTTACCTTTGCAAGAACTCACCTAGTGAATATTAGAATTCACTAGTATGTGTTGTTTCTTATCCAAATCACCTATTGAATATTGGACTTCACTAGCCCGTGTTGTTTCTTATCAAGCTCACCTAGTGAATATCAGACTTCACTATCTTGTGATGCTTTTGTTCATGGGTCACCTATAAAATATCAAACTTTGTTAGCATGTGATTCATGAATACATTGGGTATGAATCCTAGTAAGAATTCTATGAAGCTTGCTAGTCTGTGATTGTCAGATGCCCTTTTTTGCATGTTTGCATTGTGTTCACATTATGTTTGCATCATGTAGTGTTTGCATTATGTCTTGTTTTTACATTATGTTAAGTTTTTGTGTCTTCTTTGTTTATGATTTGTGTTTTTCATGTTGCATTGCACTTCATGTGAGTGCGTTCCTTTGTATTTATATTGTTGTGTCATAATATATTGAACCTAGGGGCTAGTGCATCCCCTAGTTTCATTGCCATCCTGTCTCTTCAATGTTTGGATAAAAGAACCCTTCTTGGCTTATCCTTACTTTAGTGTGAGCATGAGCATAAGTTCATATTTTCACTAAAGTGGGGGCTAAATGTAGCATCATAAATTATCACCTTTGATAATTCCACACTAGGTATAGCTCCCCCTTATGTGTCTTGAGCCAATTGTGCTTTTAATTTTCCCATTTTATGATAATATTCAAAAAATAAAGTTAAATTGGGAATTATTAAAAGTAATATTCATTTGAAAACACTAAAAGGACCGAAGTAGGTCTAGATTAGGGCGCTAGTGCCCCTGTCCAACCTATTTTAGCCCCAATTTAAATATTTCATTTTTGGAATTTTAACATTTAGAAATTTGAATTTACTTGTAGGTTGTCGGTAATTGGTCTTGCAAGAAATTAAAAAAAATGCTTATAAATTCAAGTATTTTTCACCATTTGAAAGCCTAGAATTTTTTGAGATCATAATTGAGCATCCTAAAAGAAATCAAGAGTAGAATTAGCAAGATTATTACAACATTATTTCAGTCAAGCATTATGTTAGCAATGCATCAAGTCTTCATGTGAGTTTATTCATGTTTCATGTCCCATTTTTTTGTGAGCACTAACACTCACATGAATTCAAATCAAGAAACCAATTCTTCTTGAAGGTGATGAGTACAATGAATTCACTCCAAGGAATGAAAATCTAAGTGGTAAGTTGAAACACTTGTCAATTTATCACTTAATTATCCATTAGCCTCTTCCTAGCCGAGGGTAAGCACTCTTTTTATATCACCATAGTTGTTATGAAGGTAGAACTACCTAAATGAGGTTTGACTTAGGAAAGCCCCTATATGGAAAAACCCTTTCCCCCCTTCCTTGTGTGTAAGTTACAAATTTGAAGTGAATTTGGGAGAGGTTTGAAGACCTAATTGCTAATCAAGCATTCAAGTCTTATAGGTCAATAAATTAGGGAAAGTGGAAATAATCATTGACAAATGAAGTTTCGACACTGAGTCTAGGAAGGAAGAGCCTACAAAGAGGGACCAATTGAGATTTGAATTAAATTTCTAAAGGTTTGCATTCTCAAGTCTAGGGTGACAACGCCTTTGTCCAGCCCAATCAATCTTAAATTTATTTGTCAAGTTCCTCTTTGTTTGCACTTTGCTGCTCTATATTCTATTTTTGGTTTTTTTTTGTGTTTTCCTGAAATCGTAATAGTTTTTTTGTATTTTCTTAGTTGACCTAAGTGGATGTTTACATTACTAAATTAATTCAATCTATGATTAATTGATAAATATCAAATCAACCCCCCAAAGAAATAACAAAAACCTTGATCCACCATTCCGGCTCTTCCATAGTGGTTAGTAGCCAAGTGGGTGTTTGTGATCATTTTTTGTTCTTTCCATTATAATGCAGGACAAAGTGTGATTTATACCCTAGATCCCTTTTCCCACCTCACATGATGATTGGGAATGAGGAATCTGTACAACCTCTCTAATGTTTAATCAACTTGGTGCTACTAGGTATACACATAGCTCAGAGGATGAATTCCTAATTGAACAATTTATCTTTCACAAGAGGCTGCATTTAATTATTAACCAGGGACTCATAAAATTTAGACAGTGTTGGCACAATATATGCGTTCATGGACTCTAGACACATCCTACATCAATGGAGTATACGCAGTTAGACATGTACAAAAGAGTGTAAAGGTTGGAAAATGAAATGAATTGCTAATTCACAAAACAAGGGAAATAAATATAAATTGCTACCTTATGCTATAGGTACCTAACACTCGAGATTGTAGCTATCAACTGTTAAAAACTATAGTGTCCTCATCTAGCTAATTCCTCTAGAGTATGAAACCAACATGAAGTTATACAATTCAATTCAAAACTACAAAATAGCATTCATGAATTACAAATGCATATAACTGGAAACTACTTAACTAATTTTAACAATGCATCATTTAATCTAACATCAGGAAATGAAGTGGATTAGCAGTACCTCAAGTGGCCCTTTCTTGATTTGTTGCTTCCACAAAAAATTTCAGCACATACTTACTTACTCAGTAATTCACGATATCAACTAATTCCCTTTATTGCAGGGTGATCCCATAATAGTCGGTTACACTTTTTGGCCAAACATGACATTGAACTAAACTTTTTAAACTAAATCTTCACTTTTAGACACCTGTAGCTGCTAAAACATGAGGAATTTGAAGATGATGCAAACTAGTGATTTGTGAAATTTTTTCTATATATATATATATATATATATATTTAAAAAAAATTGGAGTCAAATTGCATTTATTTTTCCATCTCCTTCGATAACTAGTTTTTAATAGTAAACAACAATTTTAAAGAGATGTTTATTGCATAACACAACTTTTTTCTATGAAGGATAAAATTATATTTTTTTCGAATTTAGATGTGTAACTACGATATCTAGCTCCTTCATTTGGTTTTATAGTGTTTTATTGAATATTTGTTTCTTAATCTTATTTTGAAGTCAAACCAATTACAATTTAGACACAAATTTATTGTATAACAATTTTTTTGTATGTATCGAAATTCTTTTTTTTTGTTGGATTGATGACATCAATACCAAGAGCATAGATATTTTTTATAATTTTTTGTTAATATACTATTTTTCCACATGTGTAGAACAAAGAGCTTGATTTTCAGTGAAAAACCTACATTCACAAGAAATACAAATTAAATATAATAATCAAATTAAATATATTTAAAATTATACTTTTTGGGAAGCTTATAATAAGGACTACATACTTAAAAAACAAAAATTTAAATCAATTCATTTGATCCCCCAAAAGGTAAATCAAAAATGGTTTTTAATCAACATTTTGATAGGTGTAGAGGAGACTCTATTATGGGTATGGTTTAAAACTAGCGGGGTTCTATCCAAGGGGTTTGATCAAACCCTATTCAATTAAAATCCTTTAAATGGAACCTTTCAAGGCTTAAATCATTATATTTTCCAAAAAAATATGTGATTTACGCAAGAAATTAGGATGTCCCAGAAAGTGTAACCCATTATTGTGGCAACACCCTACATATAAACGTTGAACTCTTACAATCCAATAAGAATCTACTGAAGATTTATTATTCAATAATACATATCTATTATTTCAAATAATAACAGATAAAAACTAACTTATCAACTTGATCAACTAATAACTAGAACAACTACTAGCAACTAGATTTACTCCTCGACAACAGATCCTGTACTATATAGGCTCTGTGAGGAATTTTATTCTTCTAGGACTGAAAAAAACCTCATAAATTAATTCTCCACTCTCCCTCAAAGATAGGAAGAGTACTTAATCTGAAACAAAAAATAATAATTATGAAACAAGAGTAGAGAAACTAATTTATAACTCTATGCCTAACAGTTAACTATTATGACAAAGACGTGTTCTTGAGAACAATAATGTCATAAATCAATCCTGCTAAGAATAGACTCCTCCTCCTGGTGGCCTTATTTGGTGATCAATAGTATGATGTGGTGACTCACAGTTTATCAATAAATGATCACCTTCATTCCACTTTGAAAGTGTCGTGCCTTGGCTATTTTAACCTCTCCCCTGCAATCATCCGCAGTCCTTATGTTGCGGGCCAAAAAACTTATTGCTGCAAGTTAATAGTCTTTCTTGCTGCAAGATGTTTGTCTCATTCCTAAGGCATCCAAATTATTAAAAATCATAATTTAAACATAGAATCATACTAAATCCTGTAGACATTCATGCATTCATACAAGCATATATCAACATAACATCTTTCTATTTCCACATACTTAAGTCTTCTTTAAAGTGCATGAAAGGAATATGAAATATATATAAGGTCTTGGGAATGTCTTTGAAACTTAGCAGATGAAATGATAAAAACATAAAATAATAAAGGAAGACTAGCCATTAATTGAACCCATTAGAATCCAAGAAAACAAGTGAAATACTTTTGTCATTTCTTTTTCTCTATCATGTTTGGTCTATAAAAAGACACTAATGTAATGCAATGTCAAATCTATGATCATTTCATATTAACTTTTATGCTATTCTTGCAATTGTTGCAATATCATATTGTTCACTTGGTAAGAATCTATTTTGGGTGGTTTTATGGGTGCATAGGGACCTTGGTGAAGTACATAGTTGATAGATATCTATTTGGAAAAAAATGGCATGCATACTATGTCTTCTTATGTATCTATCAATTTGGTCAAAATGACAAGTTGCATATCATGGTATACTATTATAAAAATATTTCAAACCAATTTTTCATTATTGAAGGACACATTCTATCAATAATACAATAGAGGAACATCATTAATCATACAAATAAAGAGGGTGGATGACACCATACCCTGAGATAGAATTTTAGTTGATAGAAAAACATAATTAAATTCTAAACACCCTCATTATATATTGATTGAAATAAAATTAAATATTTAGGAATTTATCACTAAAAAAATCATAGTATTCATCAATGTGATAAAACCTATAAGCACTAAGATCTAAGGGTGATTCAATCATAATTGATAAAATATTTAGGCCATAATGAATTGCAACTGATAAACTAGTAGAAAACACAAAGAGTCATACAATTTCTCTACCTAACCACTCTATGATGGGGTTTGCACCATAAAATTTGGGCTTTTAACTAGTAAGAAAATTTGTTGAAATAATGAAGAAGGAACCCTTTGATGTGTTGTCATTGATGCCAACATAATTTGTTGACAGTTTTATCTGATCTAGTAAATAGTTTTTGGTGACACCTTGATCCGATAATTTGGTCTGAACTTTCTCATGTTATAAGAGCGGATTATGTAGTTACAATATGTTGTTTAGGACAGCTAAATACGTCTATGTTCAAGATTTCAACAACTTTGGTTGATCATACTGAAAGTTACAAATGATTTTTTTTTGACAAATAGTATTTTGGATTATATAATGCAAGATGATATGAGTAATCCAGTCCGAATTCCTTTGGTGGTTGGATTTAAACTCTCCAATTTTGGGAGACAGTTTACAGGTGTCAGTACAACATATATTCTAGTTGGTGCATGATTATTTTTTCAGACGAATCATTGGAGTATGCTTATTTGGTTTATTTTATGTTTAGGTCTAATTATTGGCCGACCTAATACTTGAATATGTGCTATGAAGATTAATATGTATTTCTGACCTAAATTCAAGTTTTGCACGTTTGATTTGAGTAGGAAGAAGTTTTTTTTTCAAATATGGAGCTGACAAAAATGTTTTGAATTAAAATTGGGCTGCATCT
Organism: Sequoiadendron giganteum; assembly: GCA_007115665.2. Classification (NCBI taxonomy): domain Eukaryota; kingdom Viridiplantae; phylum Streptophyta; class Pinopsida; order Cupressales; family Cupressaceae; genus Sequoiadendron; species Sequoiadendron giganteum. Next base: position 684,037,142 of record CM021103.1, on the reverse strand, counting down.
AATTATGCTGATCTAATTAATGTATGCAGATGTAATGGTATATATGTAGAACATTTTTTAGTTAAAAATGATGATGAGATATGAAAGGGTAATGTAATGTGTGTGAAATTTGATATTGTGTGAACTTACAAATTTGTATGTGTGAAATCAGAATAAGGGAAAAATTGCTGTGTATGTTGAGCGACTGTTGAGCAGAGCAGTATTTTGTATCTAGAGATTCATTGGAACTAAATTCAACACTAGGAAAGTGAATCTTTCATCAGTTCACACTTTGGTTGTGCAACCACTTTTGTCTTGTATTTATTTCTAGTTGTGAGCCTTATAAGGACAGTGAAACCTGGCAGTGAGCCCCTGTAATATCTTATAACCGGTTATAATATAATATGAGCTAATCCTCACCGTGGTTTTTACCTTCTTGGGTTTTCCATGTAAAAATCTTGGTGTTCATGTGTTCATGTGATGTTGTGATTTCCTTCATGTTTTCATTCATTGCCTTAGTTAGATATGTTTTGACAATTGGTTGGATTATGACTAATGCTTTAATAGAATACTGATTCACCCCCTCAGTATTCTAGGTGTTCAACAAAATCATCATTTTATTTTTATTTTTTATTGTCAAGTAGGCAAGGTATTAAAAGCCAACATGGGGAATTTATCTTATGTAGATCCACCCAAGTGTTTTACTTCACACTCTTCTGGTGAAAACCTTGAAAATAATCACAAACACTACCACTATGTTGTAGAGAAGACCATCAGAAGTGTGTTGAAGATTATGGAAAACTAGATGAGAAATTATTAGAGAAACACCTACCATGTACTTCATATCCCCCACATGAAGATGAATGTTGATGAGGAGAATCTAATTAAACTCAACTAGCCACACATAGGAAACTAATCCAATACCTCTAGGGGTCTAGAGATACTTCATCCCTAAATTTAATTTCTTCATCTAGATCGAGAGTATCATTTAAAATCATAATAACTTTGTTAGCCACAAAAAGTGGTGGTTATAAACTTCATGATTAAAAAATATTTTATTTTTTCTTTTATCATTGAAATTAATATTTGCACAAATGACTTATCAAATTTGATTTCAAATTATGAAGGAAAGAGAGCATTGAAAGAGAAAAAAATCACAAAACTATCTACAAATTAAAACATTTTGGATTGGAAAGTTGAAAAACAACATGAATCCACCTCTAAGATGATTGAGCACTTATTCAAAAATTAAAAAGGGTGATTTATGGTCTCTATTTGATGGTACAAAGGGAAGAGAGTGTGAGAACCCACCATATACACAAGTTTATCACCTATTAGAATACCTTGGTAAAGAAAAACCAAAGATATTTAAGTGGCTCTATAATGGTTTTCCAAAATTTTGTTTGTTGATTTCAAGTGGCAAAAAATATTGAATATCCAAGTCAGATTTCAAGGTTTCATATTGTGAAGCAATTTTTCCTTAATCTTCTTTTTTATTTTTAGCTTTTATACATTTTTGGATTCAAGATGAATATGTGCTTAAAGAAAAAGTTGTTCTGAAAGGTGCGCAATCTGCCACATGGTGGTTGTGCGGATTTTGTTTATCATCTTCTTTTCGGGAGAAATTCGGGGCACGTGTTAGCTTGGCGGGGATTTTATCTGAGGCTATTTTCATAAATCAAAGATTCCCCGACCGCTCGACACGTCATCTCTTCACTTTGGGAAGGTTGCGCTTTAAAGGAGCGATCTCTTTTGGAGTTTTTTGAAGCATGCTAAGTTTTCCTTGCTTTTAGGCTGGAAGTTTTGAGTCGGCGCCGTCAACCTATGTGATTGGTCAACCAAATTTTTCCAAGTTGTTTTCTAGGATTTGATTGTTTACAGAGGATAATCTTTGCTAAATATCTAAATGAAATAAATGAGGCAGTTGGGACTTAATAAGAAAATATTGCCACACTAACTCATTTGATTGCAAAATCCGACGAAACCTTTCGACGAAAGCTATATAATCAGATATATCGTCGGGCACTTGTGCGAATTTTCTTTTTTTTAAATTTTTATCCCGACGTTTGTCAAAATTTCAATGAACTATTTTTTCATCTACGGTTCGACGAAGATCTTTCGCCGAAAGTTCGACGGACGTGCAAAGTTAAATTGTGGCGAGCATAAATAAAAATGAGCTTGACTATTTATTGCAACAATGTTTTGCTCGATGGTTTTCTTGGGGAAAATCAGAAGAAACTCAAGAAGATATCGCCAGGTTGAGGGTAGTCATTGTCTTTTTCCAGAATTCATTTGTGAAGTCAGATTTTTACTTCCAAGTTTGAAAATCATATTTTAAAGCAACATCTCATTAGATTTCATTTTTAGTCTTGTGCATTTTTAGAATTTCATTTCCAGATTTTAGACCTGACTTCACAAATTCTTTATAAGGGAATTGTTTATAACTGATGGAAAATTCTTGATGGATTTGGACAAAGATTATATTTGCAAGGTTTCAATTTTAACCCTAATGATCAATTTTCAATAGATTTGGGAGCCATAGCTAGATAATATCAAAGGTGTTGGTTGTTTTTTACTATAACCAAGTTTATCTTCTAGACACATAGCATATAAAATCTCAGATAATACTGCCTTACAATACCATCAATCTATATTCTAACCCAATACTACTTATCAAATCCTTATATGAACATAGTCACCTATAACCTCACTCAAGCATTTTAATTAATTCCTTGAATTAAAGCCAAAATGAGAATTACACACACCATAACAGTGAGATGAATAGAATAACCCTTGATCATTTTATTCAAGATAATAATATATTCATACAATGGAGATACATGACTTTGAAATGAGTAATTTTCATTTAGATGCTAGTACTGTCTTGAAAATTAAGTACCCATGAAACTAAAACCTACAACAGAATGACAACAAACTGAAGAATAGTATCTTCACTATAATATTAGGCTCTTTACAAATTTGCTCTGCAACTTCACTTAGACTCGACCTAAAGATATCTAACTTGGTAACCCATATTTCTGGTCCTTAAATCCTTCTTATAGGGAAAATGAAGGAGCAACAAGCATCAGACCAGAAATACACCTGTCACTGGTCACTTGGACCGCCTTATGACATTTCAAAAATTGGTTACAACAGCTAAGTCTCTGGAGAATCTTCTTGTTCATCCCGTCCACTGGAGAACTGTTGCATTTGCCAAACTTCAAAAACTTGCACCAAAACTGCCACCAACACATAGCCAAAATTTTTTATAACCATAACCGCTGAGTTGTTAACTGCCGGTTGTAGACTCTATCCTATTCTTGTTCAGTTAAGTACTTTTCTACCCATCCTTGATATTCCTCATCCATTGGCCAATTAAAATTTACCACCTCATTTACCTTGGCACTGTAAGGTGTATACTTTACTACTACTTGATTCACCTCCCTTTCAAAAGATTCTGAAAATGTGCTAGTGCTAATGATTTTATCCATACTACTCATCAACATGTCATAATCCAAGTCATCACAAATCAATTTGATTTGTTCATTGATGATTTCATCTACCCTGTCCTGCCATTGCTACAGTGATCTAACATTTCCTTGGGCATCTGCAATATCTTGTAAAGATGTGTCACTCCAGTCATCAAAACTCTTTACAAACTCTTTAATCCTCATGCTGAAATCATCAGGTAAGGCCTGGAAACCTTGCAGTGACTTCACAAAGTCTTGAGTAGGCCTTAATTGTTGAGGCCTATTAGCTGCATTTTGAGAATTTCATTTCCAGATTTTGTTGTGCAAGTTCAATATTTTGATTTTAGGAGTCTAACAGTTGGAAATCATAGTAAAATTAGAATTTAATATTTTTGGAATTAGCATTTGAAAGTGTTTTTTGGGGTCATTAACTTCAGACTATCTTCTCTTTTGCAGGGGTGGTTGCATGCCGAATTTTTTTGGTGTAAAATATAATAATTATTATATTGTGTTACCTGTGTATGATTAAAAATTATTGGAGTGTGATTTTGATATTTTTTGAAGATCTAAATATTCAAGCTTGGTAAAGAAAAATCATGTCAGATAATATTAGTCTAGAACAAAATGAAGAGTCACTTGATAGATTGTGGGCTAGATTCATAAGAAAGGGTGATGGGAAATGTTATTGTGCTTGCAATAATTGCAAGGGATTAAAGACGAGAAGACTATTAATCACAACAACTGAGAAACATTGTAGGTAGTATGGTCACGTTGAAGGGGGGAATGGTTATCGTCCATTGGTAAGTTGTTTATTATATGTGTTTATATTGATTGAATTTGTAAATGGTTATATTGTTTTAACATTTGATATATATATAAAATTACTTGATCATGATCATGGTTTATTTGTGTATGTCATTATTATAAAGGTGGGGTGCCCTAGGGCACATGATATGGATTATCATGGCCCAGAGAATGTGGTTTTGCAAGCAGAGGAACATGGAGCTGTGAATATCAAAGATGAAGTTAATGATCCTATGGAAGAAGATGATCATGCGCCATTAAACACAATTGAAGATGATGGTACAAATACATTGATCCATGACACATGTAGTGGCACATCTGATCATGTTGATCGAGATGAATTTGATGATGTTCATGATTTACCTATACTTGAGAAGGCATACGAGCCCCTTTATGAAGGCTCCCAAATAACTCTTCTCTCTGTTGTATTGTTGCTGGTGAACTTGAAGGTTATGAATGGTTTATCCAACATAGCAATCTCACGGATGTTAAGGTATGTCATATATGTCATCTTTTTTCATCTATTTTAATTGTTGTTAGTTCATTGCTAGTAAATAAAGGATGAAGTATGTACCATTAATATTCTTTATATTAAGAAATTATTTTTGTTGTAGATTGATTGGTGAATTTTTGTTACCACCATCAAATATTTTACCTTGCTCATACCGAGATTTATCTGGCATTATGAAAGATATTGGAATGGAGTATCAAGCAATAAATGCATGTCCCAATGATCATATTATATATCATAAACAACATGAATTTGCAACAGAATGCCCTGAATGTCATATCAGTAGATATCGAACAGATCAACTAACAAAAAAGGTGCCTCCCAAGGTTCTTCGTTACATTCCCATTATTCCATGTATGTAACAATTATTTAGGTGCGAAAGCTTAGCACAATTTATGGATTACCATGCACGAAATAGAAGTGATGAGATTCTTTGAATGCCTACGGATGGTTCTGCATTTAGGGACATGGAGGAAAAATGGCCACACTTTAAAGAAGAACCTCGTAATCTCAAGCTTTCATTGGCAGCGGACGGTGTCAATCCATTTGGAGAGCTGAGATCTATTTACTCGGTGTGGCCTATTTTTGTTATCAACAATAACATTCCTCCATGGATGTCAATAAAGAGGGAGCACATAATGTTGGGAATGATTGTTCCAGGTTTTTGTTTACATCAATTTTCTTTAACGTAGTAGCATCTCATTTGTCTTATTTGTTGCATAATGACATATGTTTTTTCATTTAATAGTCATGTACATGAATTTATATATATTGCAGTAAAATGGTTATAATAATTATGTAATGTTTATGTTCATTCAACTAGGTAAGTACCAAGTTAAAGATATGAATGTATATATTGAGCCTCTTATCGACGAGTTACTAAAGTTATGGAATGGCGTCACTATGTATGATGTATCTAGACCAATAGGACAAAGACAATTTCAATTCCATGCAATGCTTGTATGGACAATTCATGATGCCCCAGGGCTAACACATTTTTCTGGTATGTTATAATGTTCGACTGCATGACTTTAATGATATTTAATTTTATGAAGTAGATATCATGCATTTTTTTAAAATAATCTATTCATTATATATAATTATAAAAATTGACATATTTAATCCAATTATATATGATTTGCAGGTCTTCAAACAAAGGGAAAATTTGCATGTCCAATTTGTGGTCCAAAGATGAAATCTCGTCGTTCAACAAGTTTACGAAAGTAGGTGTTTGATGAGTATAGGCACTTCCTCCACAAAAATCATAAGTATCGAACTACTGAAAAACATCTTTTCAATGGGAAAGAAGAGACTACATCAAAACCACGAAGAATGACACATCACCTATGAAAGTTGGAATATAATAGAATTAATCATCAAGGTTATACATTGGATCAAATTGTTTATCTATCATTTATGATATGTTTTAAATTTATATTTTTATATTGTGTTGTGTTTACTCATGCTATAATTGACAATGATTGTCGTTGTTAATTTGTTTAACTTATATGCTTCATGAAGGTCATCAAGGCATTAATGGTCGGCTTCCACAGGGACTGAAAAGTTATCCCAGACAATTTAGTAGGCCGCCCTACTATGAGCAGCTATAAATTGTGCATTTTTTTGATACAATGCATATCGGAAAGAATATGATAGAAACGTTATGGAAAATATTGGATGGAAGGCATGACAAAGAAAAAATTGTCAAAATTTGTAGTGACATTCAGGAAGCCAATCATGCAAAGAAAAATGCCATTCAATTAAATAGCGATGGAGACCAAATTAATATAAGTGCCTTCCTTGGTTATTAACGGAGCCGCAAATCAATGCTATAAAACAAGTCATATGAAAAATTCAATTTCTCACAGGATTTGCTATGAACATAAACAATATCATAACAAAGAAAGGTGAATGTGGGTCAGGGATGAAAATGCATGATTGGCATACCTTCATTAAGGTAATTATTCTAGTATATTATATATATTTGTATACTGCATGTACTTTTCAGTGTATTAAGTTTACTACTTTTGGAAAAATATTAATGAAGAGATCATTTTATAATTGTTGCAGTACGTTCTACCTTTATCTCTCCCAGACAACTTTGACAACAATGTCAAGCAAGTTATATATGATCTTGGAAAATACATGAGGTAAGTAGCGATATTTGTTCAATTTGTTGTATATTTTTGTTAAATCTCGTTAATATATTTGTGCCTTGAATCACTTGTAGATGGATGTCATCTAAAGCAATCCATAAAGAAGATATAAATTATTGGAAGAGAAGAATTCCTCGTCTAATGTGTGAAATGCAAAAGTGTCTACCTTCAACATTTTTCAATGCACAAGAACACTACCTCATACACCAAGTTGAGGAGATTGAATTGTGTGGACCTGTACACACAAGGTCAATGTGGATGGTTGAGAGGCACTTGAAATTTTTGAAGGCTTTGGTTAGACAAAGAGCACATCCCGAGGGTTCTATGGTGGAGGGATACATGGTATACTAGACCATGGTGTACATTACTGAATATCTTCCTAAGTTTGCAGCAAAGATCCATGTAGATCGCATTTGGGATCCCAACTCCATTAACAAATTCGAAGGGGAGTACCTGATGGGGAAAGGTAGATTGAGGAAAGTGACAGGTAATTATAAGATGGTCATGAAAATGATAAATCTCGGTGTATATTATATAGATTATATATAAGGTATATAAGCTAGTTAAATCATTATAATATTGTTAAATCATTAATTATATTACAAATGAACACAACTTTCAAATTCTTCGTTCTCTGAAGCATTGGTTCTTGCATTTGTTCTTGACATAAGCAACATCCAATCGTCGATTGTGGGATTGACATCCTTAATGTTTGTTAGAATTTGATGAAATATTTGTTGTTCTTCATTTTGTCCATCTTGTCAAAAAACACAACTTAATGTAATGACCATTTTGAATTCTTCCCATAGTAGCTTTTCTCACCTTTTTCTTTCATATGGAGCCATGTCATTTACTGGAGGTAATTGTGACAAGTCTCCAACTAAAATCATGTAGATATGCCTGAATATAAAATATTTAATTAAATTGATAAGTATGAATTTGTATAGAAGGAACTATAATAGAATTGAATAAAAAATATTGTAATGTAAAGTTATCAAAGTTAGCAATTTCGATCCAGAACTCACCTCCAAAACTTTGGTTACTATTTTTTGGGAATGCTCGTCGAAGCCTGGAATCTATGTTTTCAAGCAACCTCTCCCCAATGAAACTCATTTCATCTATCAATATGTATTTGAAATGTGATATTTCTTCTTGGAAAGTTGTAAGTCTTGTCCCTTCTAGTTCATTGAAATCTCTTATTGGAATTCTTAGCTTTGAATGAATGGTTGAAGCACCAATGTTGAATGTTGCAACTCCAGTAGGTGTGAATAGAAGTAGTGGAGATTGTTTGGGAGAAGAATTTTTTTCTAGTGCTAGGTTATGTGTTAGATTATATAAGGTTAGGTTATATAGTGTTTGAGCCTAGCCTCAAACACTACAATTAGGGTTGGGTTAGGTTATGTGTTTTCTTTAGGGTTAGGTTTGGGATTAGGTTTATGGTTATGGTTAGATTTTAGGGTAATCTCTAAATTTAAGTTTAAGTCATAGTTGATTATTTTCCCACAAAAGGAAATTAGATCCATTTTTTCTCATGTTCATTATAGCCAACTATGGCTTAATCTTAAATTTAGACCTTTCCTTGAAACCTAACATCATATCCCTGATCTAACCATAACCCTAACCCTAATCATAAGATTGACTCATACCCTGACCTTAACCCTAGCCCTGACAATAAACCTAATCCTAACCCTTACTTGGAAACTAAACCATCATTTTCTCATTAATGTAACCCTGACCATAACTTTAACCCTAACACTATTTCTCAAAACCATAATCTTAACCATAACCCAAATCCTTTTTATCACAACCCTAAACATAAACATAACTCTAACCCTAAACCCTAAACCATGATCCTAATTCTAATCTAACCCTAACACTAACCTTAACTTACACCCTAACCTTAACCCTATTTGTAACCCTAAACTAAAGACAAATGCTACACCCTAAACTATAATCCAAATCTTAAACCTAGCCCTAACCCTAATCATAACCTAACCCTTTTTCTCGAAACCTTAACCTTGACCCTAACCTTCACCTTTATCCTATCTTTATAACCCTAACCACAACCAAAACTCTAACCCCAACCCTAACCCTAATTACCTAACCCTAAATATTTTTTCCTTTATTAATTAGTTGCATTCACTCTAATAACCCTAAACCTATCCCTAAACCTAACCCTAGCCCTATCCCTGGCCCTAATCCTAACCCCAACTCTAAGCCAAATATAAAAACAACCCTTAATCATAACAATAACCCTAAAAATTAATTCTAAATATAACCCTAATACTATAATCCCTAATTGTAATCCTAAACCCTAACCCTATTTTCATATCTAGTCCTAACCATAACCAAAACTCTAAATCTAACCCTAACCATAAAACATAAACCCTAATCTAACCCTAATCCTAACATTATTTTTCCTAACCCTAACCCTAACTCTAAACCTAACACTAACCCGAACACTAAATCCTAACCCTAATTAAATACCCAATCATAACCCTAAATTGTAACATGATCCTTTGAATTGGATACTACATAAAAATTTATGTGTTACAATCATTGCTTCCATTGTTGGCATTTTTACATTGGGATGCATATATTTTTAAAATCAACAAAATCTTTTAATGTCTTGCCAAAATTAATATTATTAATTGTAATATCAAACTTATAAACATGTATGCAAAATAAGAACATAAATAAGAAATATATGGTAATAGTTTCTTCAAAAAACAAAGTGATGTGGACTACAAGGACTATAAGATATCCACAAAAGAGATCTACATTGAAAATATTGTAGGGAAATTCAAGAAAATACAATTGGTAGATGCAAAGCCAAATAAATGTGAAATTGTGTACTATAATGATTTTAGAATATACACATAATGGATTTGTTGAAAAGGTTTTAGAAACTTTCAAACAAATGCAATTGGTAGATGCAAAGAAAAATTCCACAACCTTCACCAAAATCCTTATTGGTTTCCTTAATATGGGAGATTTGGAACAAGGTATAGACATCCATCAAAGCATAATATGAAGATGATTTTTTTCAAATGTTGTGGTTGTAGATGCCCTTTTAAAATTTATACAGAATGTGGAAGGATAGAAAAAGCTTGTGAACTATTTGACAAAATGTCTCAAAGAATTGTAATCTCTCAATTTATTTTAGTGTCTATTTTGTTATACCCCATGTCCCAAATTGGGTATAACACAATAGACACTAAAACAAATTGATAGATTGTTATGAGGGCAGTGATGAGACTTTTCTAATTAGAGTGTATTCCATGAGATTACAATTATTCAAGGCATTGTATCAAATAGTTCATGAGATTTGTCTATCCTCCCACATTTTGCATAGATTTCAAAAGGGCATCTACAACCACAAGATTTGAGAAAATTCATCTTCATATTATGTTTTCCTTATGATTGGTTGACTCTTATACTAAATCTGAGTGTTGTTTGTGTTTTGACAAGAGTAGATTAATATTTTTTAAATTTTTTATATGAAGATCAAAATTACATGCGCATAACCATAGTTTAGTTACAACACTTGGTCTCTTCAAAATAATCAGAGAAGATTAGGGAGAGGAAGGAATGCACACCAAACTACAAAATAGGGGTAGTTGTGGCTTTGTTAGTTTTCTTTATATACTCTACTTGTTTCCTATAGGGATAAATATTTAATCACTATACAAATGAAAGATGGTTGATTATCTACTGAATATTGTTTCGTGTGTTTTTAAATGGAAGATATCTATGTTGGAAAACAAGGATAGACAAATGAGAGGGGGGGTGAATCAGTTGTTACAAAATTGAAACTTATTTAACCTTATTAACCTTTAATCTCAGATCTGAAAATTAACAGTGAAAGCATGAATCAACAACACATCAGAAACACACATAACACCAAGATTTTTGTGTACAAACCCTGTTAGGGGAAAAACCACGGTGGAGGTTAATCCACAATTTATACCTTATTAAAAGTATAAAAGAAATGAATAAGGAATGTACATGCATTCAGGAACACTGCCTAGAGCTCACTGCTCAAAGGGAAGGCTCACTGCCTTACATAAGGTAATCAAATTAAATCCATCTGATGAGGTTGAACTAAGAAATTAGCTTCTTCAAAAGCCTGATGACAGTTTCAGTTAGGCACATAAATACTTCTTCATACTTTGCCTAAAATTCTTCACACTCTGCTCTGCATTCGAATGATCTAATCTTTATTCACACATATCTCGCATACACTTCACATACATTATCTCTAAATGAATAAAAAAATCACTCTTATATATCCACTTCATGAATTTACATTAACAACTCTGTCGGCCAAAAATAAATAATAGATGAATACAAACTGTCGGCCCAATTCATGAACAAATCTCAATGCACACCAACCTAAATCGGTCACAACATAATGAAGACCTAAATCAACATCCTCAAACATGCCAAGCATTCAAAAATTAATCCACAAGGATCTATAACACGCTACCACCATCATGTCAACCAAGAACATGAAAACTCGAACATGGAAAGGAAAAATCTTTGATCACGAGCACACTGATCAACGTGGACATACCACAATGATAGAGTATGAGATTAAGAAACATCAATGAACATCTCAAGAGCATACACAACAATTCAATTCACCAAAATTATATTCTCTTCTTTCAGAAACACCAACTATAGCAACAAAATAATTGTAGGAACACAAAAACTCATAAATCGCTCCAATCTTGATGCACACCTCTGAAACTTCCAGAGGATATACTAGATAGGCTCAGCAACAAACCCTTTAATACACGACTTCAGAATACCAACGTACAAAAAATTTCACCACTCTGATCTTCACAACTTCATAGACTATCTGCAACATATTTATTCTAATTTTCTCAATATCCTCGACATATACAACCTTTATGACATTAATGCTAATAGTGTTGACATCAATGACAACCACATATCATGAGCAACACAACCACAACATCCAACAATCTACATCTCTATAAAAATTGGTATATGCTAATAGTCAACTTATTATCTTATTTATAGCATTTCCTTAGCTTTTTATACTAAAAAAATCAAGGTAGAGGGTAACATGATTCTTTGAATTGGATACTACATAAAAATTTATGTGTTATAGTCATTGCTTCAATTGTTTGCATTTTCACATTAGGATGCATATTTTTTACAATCAACAATCTTTTAATGTCTTGCCAAAATTAATATTATTAATAATTTCAAACTTTTATAAACATGTATGGAAAATAAGTACATAAATAAGAAATATATTGTAATAGTTTCTTCAACAAAGGATAAAAAAATCATGTGGACCATACAAGGATTGTGGTGGGACTTAAAATTTACTACCCATGTGGTATTAACGAGGGAGATCAATGATAATCCTTCCTCGCATGATCAGATTAAAGGCCCTTGAGGGTACTGCGAGGTCTACAAAGAGGCGACACGTGGCCTGGTTCTTGAAGCGACAGGGCTAGGTGGGACCCGCTATCCAGTTGCAACCTCTTGTTTTCTTGGGTTGTGATTGGGCACGGTTCTCCCAGGGTACTGATGTGGATTTTCAAACAATTTTTGACTCAATCTGAGTTGTCCGACTTGCCATGTTCGATCCGCATTAACGGTTCGATTTTTCTTGGGTTCTTGTTCATCCGCGTTGGGAGTTCTTGCTCTTTGCAAGTTGTTCTCATTAATGGCGCGGGTTTTTTCAGTGGATCCTCGCCTGATTTTCCTACGTGCGAACAATGTTCTCCTGATAAATGCAATGATGGGTTGTACGCCATGCTTTCGCAAGCTAGGAATAATTTGTGGTGGCTACATCAGCCACTAAAATGCTCGAATGCTCATGCTGCATTTGAGCAATTAATATTCTCGCACCAATTAACTCTATAAATGCTCATTATGTTATTTGGTATTATCATCGCATTTTGAGTTGTCTTGTTTGCAGGTGGTCGAGTCTCTCCTGTATTTTGCGAGGTGTTCTTTGCAATGGACCATTCGGCTGTGCGCAAAAGGACTAGACTCAGGGTGAGAAATTTGCAGCCTGACGAGGTACAACCTATCCTTAGCAAGCCCGAGGTTGTCCATGATGGTAATTTTAAAGGGACGGGGAGCTCCAAGTCCCCACTGGTGCTGTCTTCTGGTTCTGACGGTGATGGGTCCGAAACTGACTCGGACTACCAATGTTACTTGGCGTCCATGACCGAGCTGTTGGGGGTCAATAAAGAGCCCCTCACAGTTGCCCCAATAACTGCAATGGCACCGTGCCATGCTACCAGATCATGTGTTAAAGCGGATAAAAGGAAGCTAGTCTCGCTTCTTCCTGAAGTGAGGACCAGGAGTGGTCGCCTCTACCAGGGCCGTGTGTCTTGCAAGTAGTGTAAGTTGCTGGGTGTGTTACTTTTGGGTGGTGTGTTGATGTGGACATACGTGTGCCTGCCACGCTCTTTTGTCTTTAGCTCCGATTGGTTACAATGGTATAACTATTTTGATTCCTCAAATTGATTATGGTTTTTTCTAATGATGAGGAATGTCAATTTGAATTTCATTCTAAATGAAATTCAATTTTGGAATGAACAATGTAGCCTATTGCTTTGTTGCTCTCCTATCCTATAAAGGAGATTTGATGACTCATTGTTAAGGGTTGTTGTTTTTTTTGGGTCTGAAGGCTTAGAATAGGTATAGTTAGTGGTAATGTAGGATTTTGAAGGTATTATGTAGGAAATCATGTTGGGTTGGGAATAGTATGAAATAAGTATGCTATGCTTTTGTAATTACTAATATCGAAAGAAATCTAAAAAAATTAAGACATTTTGCTCTCCTGTGTATGGGCCATGGATTACGAATGGATTTATCAAGGGTTTGTTCATTCAGATTCAATGGTGTAGTTGAAAGTGTAATTTATTCTCTTGCTTTGACTTAATGAGTTAATCAAATGCTTGAACACAAATTGCATGTTTATGGTTATATGCTCAGGATTCACTAAGGAGTATTGTTTTAATATACTTACAAATCTCATGGTAGCAAAGCACTATGGTGATAAGTTTAATTTCATCTGAATTACATTTTATATGACTCCCACCCAATGGATGAGGCACTGGATAGTATTGGTAAATTCCTTTCAGGTATAGGACGGTGACTCTAAGCACGGTGATTCAATACCCGAACATTTTAACAAATATCAACTGCTATCTCTTTTTGGGATATAGATCTTATGATAATTTTCAGTCTCCTTGCTTTGGGATATCTGTTATTATTCTTTGGTTTTGCCACAATCAGGGTAATGACTGTTGGTTAGTGTTAGTGGGGACTGCATCTGTAAGAAGAAGTGTTCTTACCAATCATGAAACATTCTTATGAACACACTTGGGTTTACCCACCTTGGTTTCACAGAGCCAAAAGTGTAGGAGATGCCAGTCTTTGACTGACTCTTGTTATTTGGCCACTAGCCTTTGCAGTTCTTTATAATGGAGGTTGGCTACCTCTTACAGAATTGCAAATCCTATGTGGGAAAAAACACCAACAGATTTTAAGATATACACAAAATGGATCTACATTGAAAATTCGGTAGGAAAATTCAAGCAAATACAATTGGTAGATGCAAAACCAAATAAATGTGAAATTGTGGAATATAATGATTGTAGAATATACATAATGGATTTTTTTTAAAGGTTTTAGAAACTTTCAATTAAATGCAATTGGTAGATGCATAGACAAATTTCACAACCTTCACCAAAATCCTTGTCGATTTCCTTAATATGGGAGATTTGGAACAAGGTATAGACATCCATCAAAGCATAATATGAAGATGAATTTTCTCAAATGTTGTGGTTGTAGACTCCATTTTCAAATCTATGTAAAATGTGGGAGGATAGACAAATCTTGTGAACTATTTGACAAAATATCTCAAAGAATTGTAATCTCATGGAATACACTCTAATTAGAAAAGTTGCATCACTACCCTCATAACAATCTCTCAATTTGTTTTAGTTTCTATTGTGTTACTCAATTTGAAACTTAATTGTGATACATTAAGTTCATTGTCAAATTGTCATTTGTGTGTCAAGTTTGTCAAAATCCAAAATGATCAATTATTAATAAAATCATGGATCATGTAATATTGGGATGGGTGACCTCCTAGGAAGGCCTAGTGCTTCATCGCTTTGAGAATCATTTAGACGCAATGAGTGCTAAGTGGACCATTCATTATCATGAGAGATGGGTTCTTGTGAAACACTACTCATGAAACATGGGTCAATGAGGTTGACTTGTAAAACTACATAATTGAATCTTGATAACAATATCAAAATTTGACACAATGTGAAAAATACTTCCTACTTGTCAATAGATCATGTTGTCAAAATCTAGAATTTCAAATTATGAATTCTTTGTAATTACTCAATAGATCATGTTGTCAATTGAACCTGTTGGCATTTTCTTACTACAACCCACACGTGTTTCCTAGAAGCTCCTATGAACTCGCCACATTCAATAAAAAAAGACTAGGAACAGTATGGCCAACTTAACGAGAATAGCAATAAGGATAATTCTCCTACACTTCAGACTCTGTAAAATCCAAGAGGGTATTCCCTAACATGTTCTCTTAACATACAACATTTAAACAATTCATTTAATTTGCACTCAGGTAGCAATAGATAGATCCCCAATTAATGTTAAAGGATGAAATCCTTCAAGAAATTGGCTATTCCTTAAAAAAGACTCATGTCCATTTAACAGAGAATCACAAACTTCATATAAATTAAATTGATAGGAAATGTTTGAGTAAAATATCCTGATGCCATAACACAAAACATAGGAGAATAAAACATAATTAGAATTCCAGTGCCATATCCCAGTGCAAGGAGTCAAAAGAGAAAACTGAACTACAGGGTAAATTTCATTTTGAACACTTATGATCTATTATGAATTGTATTACAACCCATATATCTATAACTGAGTTTATTACTCCTTTATGAATCCTATTTTTTATATTGCATGAATTTACTAGTTAATTGAAGCATTTAACCGATCCTTTGAACCAAAGCTGTAGTTAAACATAATTCACAGTAAAGAACAAATGAAAATCATCTTTGATCGATATTTCATTAATAATCCATGTAACATAACACAATAGGAGAGAAAATAAACTCCAAATATTCATGAGTTTGATACAAACATGCTCAAAAACCCCATGATTAACAAAGTTCTCCAATTTGACTCAAAACTTTTAAAAACTTGGACTTACAATTCATACTCTCTATATTACTAGACTCTTATTTCTCATATTTTGGATATTTCAACCGACCACTCTCTTGGCCCAGAATTCCCTTTTATAAAACAAGGGAATCAACAAGCTTCAGGTCGGAGAGTACACATGTCCATTTGTAATTGGACCGCTAACTCCTGATTCAGTTACAATTCTATTATGCGAGTGGAGAGCATAAGACAAAGATCATCATTAGTTGATAAGGAGGAAAGAAAACATCACTCCAAAGGCCGCTCCCCATACATCGAAGGCATGCTTAGCCATTAAAGTATTAACTCCACCTCATCACCTTGTACTTGGAGTCAAAAGGAGAATGCAATTTTAGAATATAATATCTAAGGCTAGACCTATATTATACATGACCAAGTTGCAATTGTCGACTATAACACTCATAATTCCAGTTCATCAGTGAACACATTTTTCCATAATTCAAACTCCTCCTCGGAAGGCCACTAGAAAGCCACAACTTGATCAACCTTGTTTTGATAGGGAGCATACTTTACCATTATCGATGTGGCCTTTTTATCAAAGTTCTCTAAGAAACTTATAACAAAAGACAACTTTTCCAATGTATTCTCTAGCATGTGGATGTCAGCATTTTTGCATATCTCATGTGTTTGAGACATCATTATATTATTCATTTGCTCCTTCCAAACTTGCAGGGGTTTGAATTCATCTTGACTATGTAAAATATGAGGCAATGTGGTCAGGTCCTTTCCATCATACACATCTTTCAACAATTTAATATTGGATTCCATTGGGGTGGCAAATCCCTGAAACTTCTGCTCAAAAATTCCCTTGACCAATTGATATGTTGCAATAATAGTAGGATATTTATCACCATGTTGTTTTGCCCCTATTGCCATGAATTTCAACTTCTCCATTCTAGGGCTCCATATTTTTAGCAATGGGATGGCCAGTTCTTTATCCCTTGGAAACATTTTTAGTGCTTGCAGCATTAGGACATAATTTGCATGAACATTGTTTAGCTTAATTTTGACCCTTGTGTTAAAATGTTTCAAAATAGTTTCCACTACCATTGCATTGCTTCTCCCTGCTACATCTTGGATTTCCTCTACCATCTCCTTATATTCTTCAACCTGATGAATCATTTTCTCCCTATAAATTCCCCCTCTAGGGCTAGTAGCCCTCTCAATAGCGACAGGCACTTGTCCCATATTATATGGAACAATAGCCAAAGACTGTGCTTGTGCAGGAGGTTGAGACTGCTTCACTGGTGGGTTGGGAATAGTGTGGCTAGAACTGGCTTGCTTTTGAGATCTCATGGTATCCATTTGTTGCCTCAATAAAGCCAATTCAGTTTCTAACTCTGCTACCTTTTGTTGACTCTTATTATATTCAATAATAATGTCATTATATTGGCCTCTCAGAGTATCCCACTCCTTGGTCAAATCTTCAATTGTTGCTTTGGTGAATTTGGCAACATTCACGACCATATCAGCAACTTCCAATGCTAGGGTGTCAACAACTCTCCTCCCAACCAAGTGACCACTGAAGTCAGAAGGTTATGCAACAATTGGCTTTTTAGAGCCAATAGATAGGGACTAGATTGCCAATGCATCCCATTCCTCACTAAAGGCCAATCCCTTGAGTGCCAATGTAGCCTCATTTTTAGTAGCAAGAAGTGGCTTATTAGCCCTTCTTATTGTGTCAAACACCACAACATCAACGATATCCCATTCTGGGAGTAGCAATAGTCCACTTTTTTGTACCAATTCCCGGCCCTACTATGGTGTTATTGCTTTGAATCTTTCTCTCATATGTTCCCTGACCTTAGCTTGAATTACCTTCTTTGGGAGCTCTGGATTCAGACTTCTCTCATGTGCCACCTTCTCAGCATATACTACAGTATGTGCTCTCCACACAAAATCTTTAAAAGTACCGGTTTGAATAAAAGAGTCATCCATCATGAACTCTTTGTAGGCTTCTATTCTCAAGTCATCATTGTTTGTTATTCCTTTGATTTCATCTTTTCCTAACCTCAAAGAAATTATACCTAAACCTATTGCAATGTCAACTGGGTCCAATGGCATCTCAGGATGCATTTCCTTCGGAGTGACAATAATGTCATCATCCTCATCACCATCACAATCAACAATCTTTACCCTTTCAACCCTCTGCCTCTTTGGTGATGGTGGTAAAGCTTGTTCAAAAAAACTTGGAGGAGAATCCAAATCAACAACATTTGGTACTAACTGCCTTGAAGAATATGGTGCAATATTTTTAGCAACATCTTCAACCCTACTTCCCTTTCTTCTAGAAAAAACCCTTATCTTCTTTTGGGGCTGATAAGTAGGCCTCTCCTCTTCCTTTACCTCAGGGTACTCCTCGATGGTTTGTGATTTTCCCCTTTCTTCCACAACCCTTTCATCTTTCAAAACCCCAACCAAGCTCTCAAACTTATCAATAGCATACATTGCCCTGCTAAACTCATCTTTAGCATTAGGTATGGGATTGAAACCAGGTATTTTCTCCTGCTTACTTTTTACCATTTTAGAGTAGGCAATGTATAGTGCCTTTCTATCATCTTGTAATTCCAAATCAAAAATATTCCTGATGATGTCCTCAGGAAAGTAGAAGTTATGGACAAAAGCTCCTGTCCGATGTTTTTCCTTCATTTGAGAGATAAAACCCTCAGGATCATGATTCCTGGGGTGCACAGTCCTTAGCCTATAAGGCCCAAGTAATTGATGCAACTCCTTCCATCCTCCCTTTGCCATAACAAAATCGGCAAATGTTGTATATTCAAGGAAGAAAGAACCTTTCTTCTATTCAGTTGCCAAGTGTAGTTCCTGAGCGCCCCCCAACTGCCTCATGATTTCCAAAAATCCAATTCTAAGGGGCACCTCCCTTGGCAAAACCTTTGGATTGAAATTAGTGCCAAAAACCCTGAAAACTGTGGTATTATGATAGGGGATAATGTCTCCCCAATTGTGCATTATGTTCAATTCAAGCCCTTTCTCCATCAGCCTCAAGAAGTCATGAATTTATTTTGAGATCCTTGGGGGGTCATGAACCAGAGCCTCCCTTAATTTAGATCCAAAGACATTATGAAAGTTACATAATCAAACTTATGATCATGCATGTCAAGAATCCTAGTCCAATATTGGACAGGCATTTCAATGTTTCCTTCCTTCTTCTTTAATTCCATATCTTTTTCGAACACAACCTGACCCCTATACAGAAAAATGTGGATTAACAAGGAATACCATCTGAATCCAACCCAAATATTCCCCTCCTTTAGAGCTACCAGACCAGTGTTCATCTTCTTTGCCAAATAAGTGGCAAAATCATATATTACATTAAAACCTGGGTGTTGGAGATTTACTACCATATACATAATATCGGTAGGCAAGGTTTTCTTTAAGCTGACTCCCAGAACTTGACATAAAGCACAAACAGTCTTCTTGAATAAATGAAGAAATAGTTCACAGGAAAAGGTTTAGGCTCATTCCTGCCAATTACTACCTTCTTCTGATTTTTTCCTCTTCCTGAGACTGCCAAATGAGCTATTAAAAAGGATGTTCTAAACAAACCCCTAGTATTTCTATATTCTTGTCTGAAAACCTCCAAGTTGTCAGGAACTATATCCTGACTCCATTTGTGCAATTTGAAAATCTCTGCAATTTCTTCTTTGGTTATCTTAATCATCTGCACACCACCATGTGTTCTGACAATTCGAGCCACACGGTCATATCTAGCAGCAATGTCCTTTAAAAGATCTACATCCATATAAACATTAGGAACCACCAATTTACCCAAGTCTAACCTCCAGGGGTTGCACAAAGGAACCAACAAATTCTTGTTCCCAAACCAATTGGAGAACAACTGCCACCCGGTGTATGGTAACTTGGCATCTTGAATTGCACATTACTTTCCTGTCAATCCTTCCAAGATTCGAGGCCCATAGAACAAAAACTTTCCCTCCTGCTTCTTGCTAGTAGAGGGTTGTAACAAATCAATAATATATTGGGATAAAGACCTGGTAGTGGTTTCAAAACCAGAACTTCGGACCTTGGGTGCCATTTATACTAGACTAATTATAATTCAAATTAGGGTTTACTTATTTTCAGATAGCAAATAATTACAATTTTCTCCTTTAGCCTTAAAAAAAAATTCTTCAATATTCAAAAATCCCTAGCAATTATCTAGACAAGCTCTAAAAGTGAATCTATTCAATCAATTCTTCAAGAACAAAAATAGGAAACAATCATGAATTGCCCAGCAAGCAACCATAAAATCTTCTGAATTTACAAGAAATGGTGTATGTGCTACTTACGGTTTCAATCGCAGAACATCCAGGGCAGTGAAATTTATAAATCGTAACCACAACTTGCTTCACTCGATACCAAGAAATTCTTCCTCAACGTAGAGATACAGCACGGAAATAGTAATTCACAAATTTTAGCATTTAATTACATAGGCAGAGTCGAACTCAGCCATTACTATTCACTCACGCAAGATAAAATGGCTATAGTACAATACCAATTTATTTTTAAATATGAGTTGTTGATCAATCGCAACGTTGCCCAAGAGAATGGCTCAGATTTAGTCAAAATAGTTTGAAAATGTCACGTTCTCCCTCTAGTCACCAAATGGATAGGATATTCACCTATTGGGCACCACATCAGCATGGAAATGGGCCCTACCTTTTTTATCAGCGCACAACATCAGAGTCCACATGTCACCAAATCGCACACCTCACAATATTATTGAAACTACAGTTTTAATTGTGCGAGGTCAGCGAGGAACGACCACGATGCGTCGGTATGGAAACAGTTGTCGGCATCAGCTTTCATCATCGATCAGCGAGCAAAACTGATCCCCACCATCAAATGTGACAGATGGAAGCATCTCGCATGCCTAGCACCATATTTGTGACATTAGCAGAAACCTTGCGAGGTCTGCGAGCAATGGTCAAGATTGAAATCACTTCATCTGACAGTCGTGCAATCTGCACATGTAAAAAGGTTATTTCGCCTGACTTTATTATTTCTTAAGTCTAGGTCGGTTCATGCCCCATGCTTTAAGAACAACTTTGAGCCATTGTTTATCGTTGTCCTAGGCGATGTCCCCTTCTCCCTTTTAATAGTTTTTTATTTTGCATGGGGTGTTTTTAATCACCATCGATCTTCCTACGATTGATCCTGACCGCTCCCCATGATCTTGCGATGATATCACTACTGGTTATTTGGTGATTGCGATATCACGAGTGAGCACCACGTGTCCCAAGTTGTCGATGCCAAAAAGGGATTAATAAAGCGTTTAATATTTGTGTCGGACTTAAATACGTTATAAAGTGGGTTACTAAAATAGTTGCAAGATGCACGTGCTTGAGATCGACGGTGATGTTATAATCTTGGTAAAAAGTTGCTCGACGGTTATGTTTGGTGCTGCTGACTGCTGTGTTTTTAATGACCTGCGATCTTCCTACAATTGATCTTAATCGCTCCCCGCGATCCCGCGATGACATCACCGTTGGTTGTTTGGTGATTGCGATATCACGGGTGAGCGCCACGTGTCCCAAACTATCGATACTAAAAAGGGATTAATAAAGCATTTAATATTTGTGTCGGACTTAAATACGTTATAAAGTGGGTTACTAAAATAGCTCCGAGATGCATGTGCTCAAGAGCGACGGTGATGTTATAATCTTGGTAAAAACTTTCTCGACGGTTATGTTTGGTGGTGCTGACTGCTGTGAGTGAACACGATCGCTGATGCTAGGAATCAATGGTTGCCTGCCATCACATGATCCAACGATGCAGGATGTTTAGTGATCATGATATCACGGGTGAGTGCCACGTGTATTCCTTTGGCACTACCTTCTGTGGTGGGCCCTTGATGCTAACATGGAGATTTCGTCAACCCTTTTGAAGATCATCATTCTATGATCTAACAAAAATAAAAGATTGACGGCTAAAGTTTAAATTTGCATCAAATGCGATTGGAGTTGTTGGCACAGCATGCAAATGAGCTTTAATGGCGGATGAGACATCTATTGGCTCAATTCAATCGACATAAAGTATCTACTCTTTTTCTATCTTCATCACAAAAGCATTCAAGCATTTTCCAAGCAGTTCAGAGCCAGACATAAAGTTTTTCGAGCGATCACCGTGAAGTTTGGTTCTCTGCAAGGCATGAAATCCTGTGAGTTATTTTCTAAACTGTTGGGTTAATTGATTGTGTCTTTGCGAAGGGTTCTATTGTGTTGGTCAAGAGGTTTTGTTAATTATTTTCGTAGGGTTACTGGTTCATTTGAATTATTGGAATTGCACAGTTGTGTTGTATTTTTGTGTTCTGGGTACCCCTAGTTTCTTCGAGGATTTAATTTTTTAAAAGAAGCCCTAGTTGTTTAAGATGGAACCACCAAAGCAGCACTCTGGCCATGTTGATTATTTGAAGAGGAATTTGTATGATGACTTCCTTGATCAACTCTCATTGTCAGCAAATGAAAGGAAGAGTGGTTTGGTTTTAATGAACGGAAAGACCCTAGGCGAAGGTCTACTGTGTAGAAATTAAAACATTACGAATGTTAGGATTCCTATGACTGGTCTTGAAATGTTTAGGCTATGGTATGGACATCGAAACTTACCTCACCCCTTCTCTAATGCCTGGAGATATGATATGGGGAAACTAACAGTGCCAAATGTGTTCCTTGATGTTGACTTGCTCAGAGCAGTGGCAACACGGTATGATCCTGTGACAAGGGTCATAAAGGATAATGATGGTGGAATTCTGCTAAGCATAAATACAGATGAGATTCGGCAGATTTTTTATTTGACTGAGTATAGCCCTTTCTTAGTCCAAATAGATTTTGAGGAGATGAAGGAGGAGTACAAAAGGTTAAAGCCTCTTTTCAGATTGAGGTTGCTTCCTCCTCACCTAACCAAGGTGGACAGTTCAACAATTCTTATCAGCCCAAATGACCAGGAGCCTTTCAGGCTGAGCGATTTTTCCAGTCACTTCCTGGCAACATTTTATTCATTGTGCTAGATTTTATGGTTCAGCCCTAATACTATGATGCCAGTTGCGTACATCTTTATGGGAGCCCAGATTCAGCATCCCAACTTCTCCGTAGTATATGACTTTGCATCATTCCTGTCAGAGAAGATGCATGAGGGTTTGATGAAGCTGCATGTGGGGGATACTCGCACTCCTTTTTTTTGGTACTCCCTATTGATGCATATGTTCCTGTACAAGAATGTTGTTTTCTTCTCAAAAAAAATGGAGTTGAGGCAAAAGGTGAATGGAGAAAGGTTACCAGTACAGGTGTGGAGTAGAGATTTGTCTTACAACAGGGGAGGTGCCAGATTTGTGCAGTTTGATAACTGTTTTTCCTTCAGACTCAGAGCTCGGTTGGTGGTAAATGTGCCAAGAGTCCCTGAAGATTTGCATGACTTCCTCCGACCGAAGGTGAGGAAGCCTAATTTAAAAGTGTGACAATTGGGGTGATATCATCTTGTACCCTGTAAGCATTGTCTTGAGGGTGTATGGTTTCCAGGGAACCCCTTATATCCTCCCCTTTAATGTACCATCAAGTATGGGGTTTTTCGAAGTTATGTGGCAACTAGGTTGTATTCATGAGGACAACCTAACAAAGAAAGGAAAAGGGACTTTGTTCCCTAACTACATTGTTGTTTCTGATTTTATCCGTTCCAAGGGAGGATGGGTCCACTTCGAAAGGTTTTTTGATGAATTCAATTTGAGGAATGGTCCTAGGAGACAGCATGACCCTAAGGGATTCTTTGCATTGTTCAGACAATGAATTAAATGTGGTAAATTTGCACATGAATTCAACTTTCCTAAGGACCTAATCAGAAATGAGTTTGATTTGAATAGGCAGGAGTTGAATAAAGAAAAATGGATTGCATATGAAAAGATGTTGGCTATAAAAAATAAAATGGATCCAAAATATGATCCATTAATGGAGTTCACTCCATTTCACAAGAGAATAGACTTCTTAATGGCTAATTTCAAATATATCATGGGCACCTTGATGATCAAGAGGGTCAGTTTAGAATTAGATTTTGGTATTGAAAGACTGGATGTGAGGCCTGAAGAAATAAGGCTAGCTTATCAGCCACCAGTTGACAGGCCTCTATACAAGAGAAAGAGGAATGTGAGCAATAATGAGGATGAAGGGGATAAGAAGGGAAAACAAGTCATGCAAGCATCATCACAGTTGGGTCCAAGGATCAAAGCACCCGGAGGGATAAGTATTGTGGATCTAGATTCACCACCAAGAGGTGATCCTACAGTGTTACCATCAAAGCCAAGCCCTAAGAGGTAGAGAGTTGAGGAAATACAGGAAACTCTGATGGATGAGATAATTGTGAATGATCAAGACATACAGGTCGGTATCCCTTCCCCTCCTAGATCAACACAATTGGTGCTTTCTGACATGGATGTAAAGGGGCAATGTGTACAAGATGCCAGGATGGAGGCCTGCAAGGCATTCTTGGACGATGATGCATTTTTAAAGACTCTTGTATTCTTGCAACTAGTTTGGAGGATGAAACTAGAAGAGTACTAGAACAAATGCAAGAGTAGGAGAGAATCAAGACCTGATAGGTTTGAGTAGGAGAATGATGATGAGGTCAAGGCCGAATTAATGGAAGAATTCAAAGGCATCACTCCTGAGGAGGGAAGAAGACTTGTGACTCAGGCTGGTGTCTTACTTTTTCCTAAATGGGACATAGCTGATGCAGTTGCATTCAATGCTATCTTACAGTCCAAGAACCCTATACAAAATAGTGAAGAAGAGGTTAAGGCAGCTCTGCAGGACTTTACCTTCAGTGAGGAGTATGAAACTCTAGCCATATGGGCATTGGCACCCCAGGGCAAAAAGCCAAATGTAACTGATATTAGCCCACACCTAAGGGGAGGGCTAATTATCAAGAGAGCTTCTGAAATTTCAATAACAGAAGCTACAAGCTTGACAGTAAATGTGGCCAAATTGGCCCAAAAGATAGCTAAGAGAGAAGAGGTTGAAAAGAAGAGTTTGATGGAGAAATACAATATGATAATTGCAGAATATAGTAGGATGCAACAAAGGAATGTTGAGCTACAATCGGAAGTAGATAGGTTGAAATATGGGCAGGTGGGAGAATCCTCCAGTGCTCCTAGTATCAGAGCATTACCTTCTATTGCAGGATCGGTCCCCCCTACTACTCCAATTGTTTCAACTCCGGGGTCCCCCATCCAGGTACCTGCTCTCAATCCTACACCAAGGCTAGTTGAAGAAGAAGTTGAATATTTTTTATTTCCCACCAAGAAGCAAATGTTGAATAGGATCACATAATTGCAGGCTGCCTTAAAGGCAAGTGAGGATGATGCAATTTCCAAACAAAGTGAGGTGGTTGACACAGTTTTGAGGCATCTTAATGAAAAGGTTTGTGGTAAATTACCATCTATACACTCTTTGTATTCTTTATTCTTGGATGGAATAAAAAATATCAATAGGGATCAGGAAATAGTTTTTCCTTTGGCTGAGAAATGGATCCCTAGGGCCAATAATCTGGATATTATGTACAAAGCTTCTAGGTTTGATGCATACAATAGGCCCCAGTCATTGAAGCCTAATCAAATCTTTGTAAAATCATTGAACGGATTCCAGGCCCTACTTGATGATTTGAGTAGAAGAATTAGGGAGCTGATAGAGAGCTTTGATGAATGGAATGATACATTTTTGCTAGACATTATTGATGCACAAGGAAATGTTAAGACATTGCAAGAGTGGCAGGATGGGGCAGAAGAAGTTATCAATGCATAAATCAAATCGATTTGTGATGATTCAAACTATGATTTGCTCGTAAATAGTATGGATAAGATAATTAACACCAGCACATTCTTAGAGTTTTTTGAAAGGGAAGCCAATCAGGTTGCAGTGAAGTACACACCTTACAGTACTAAGGTGAATGAGGTGGTGAATTTTGGCTGGCCAACGAATGAAGAGTATCAAATATGGGTGGACAAGTACTTAACCGAAGAGGAGTAAAACAATGTCTATTACCACAGGATGGATGAAGGAATGTGAGAAGATGATAAAAACAATTCTGGAGGCAGCCACAGGAAATGATTTAACAATGGATAGGGCATGTGAACAGAATGAGAAAATGTTCGAAATGGAGATAACCATAAGGAATGCATTGGAGGATGTTGATACACACAAGCGACCAGCTTACCGAGATTATCTGTCAAACATCTATGTATGGCTTAATAGAGCATAATTTCTAGTTTTTTATTGTTGTTAAGAAAAATACATTTCTCAAAGGATGCGCCCTTTCACAATTTTGATATATTTATATCTTTTTCATAATGTAAAATAGATATAGGCGGATAGGAGAAAGATACAGTAGATAGTTTGCAATGAAACTTTCCTTTAAAAGACTCAGATGCATGTATGAATTTTGATGAAGTTAATGAAAATGTCTGAACTTGTGGCTTAATCTTGGTATCAGCTATTTGTGGAATTATACACTTATCTGGTTGTCTCCATTTGATGTTTTTTTGTTGTTTAAATTGATATATCAAGCATATATATATTCAGTTTACCGATACACATTTGTTGTATTTGTGTGATGTGATTATTTGGTTCTTTCAAGTAAAGATTAAACCCTTCTAGTCAATCACAGTAACTGAAGAGTATTAATTGGATCAATAAGAAGAATCACATAACTAGGATTGTCATTCTATCTCAAGTAGAGTTTGTTAGTCATTTACTTGCACATTTATACAAGTTATAAACTACATCCGTGTGCTGAACACTTTGAATTATTGCCATCATAGATTACACTTTTACATATCTTCATTAGACTCCATACACCCAAGAAGGCAGTGGTCTCACGCTTTCATATTTTGGTTTATCCATTTTATTTTTTACATTTGTTTACTAAACATATTCTAATATAATTCAAATATAATTAAAATTAAAAACATCATAAATTAATTATGTAGCCACATAAGTCATATATAATTCTATCAAGAAATTAATATCAAATAGATAATACAATCACATGACTCATACATTTCAATGTCATTGATCTTCTTCTTCATCCAACTCTTTGTCTGTATCATCCGATCCAGATTCAACATTGTAAGGATTGGTCATATCATCATCATCGTCATTGATATTAATTTCGATAATTTCATCATCCACACGGATATCATCTTCATGAACATTAACTCTTACATCATCATGATCTAGTTCCTCCTCTTCAACATCTTTGTCAGGCACATCATCAACTAACTGTTGATCCTAATCATCATCTACATCATCTTCTATTTCTTCAGTATCTTCTTCTTCCACCACATTATACTTTACTGACCTTCCTCTTGGATCATGTCTAACAACATATGACCAACCCACTTTACCTGGAACCTCAGAGTAAAAGACTTGCTCACATTGGCTTGGAAGAACATAGGGCTCATTTCCAGCTTGCTCAAAATACCTTGTATTAACCATGGTAAATCCATTATCATGTTCAATAACAGTTCTCTCGGGATCATTTTCATTCAATCATAGCTTGTACCATAGGACGACAAACATAACTAATTTGAAGGACTTAAAGTCACACTCAAGTATATCATCCAAAATCCCATAGTGTTGATTTTCTGAGACTTCTGGATGTATGTCACTTCTAGATGAAACATTAGTCACCTGAAAGACTGCAGTTATCCCAGAATCACAAGTTTTCTTCGTGTCATCCAACTTTTTGATTCGAAATTTACAACCATTGCACCACATAGCCTTGTTGTGTTTCACCTGCAATATGTCAAACATGTAAAACTTATTGCAATATCGTCAGTTGATAAACATATTTATTCTTGGCTGAATGTATGCAAAGAAAAAAATCTCAACATATAGATATACATCAATATAATTGAAAATAATTAAATAATATGGGTGATTGATATATTTATACATACCTGTTTATGTCTTAAACCATATGCTAAATCATTTTCCCTTGGTGTAACATTGGAATCTCCATTACGATGAGCTTCTTTAACTAATGAAGCCACACCTTCCCATGTTAATGCGCGACCAAATTGTTGACATCGTTCAATCCATACCATCATCCAATCAAGATTGTTTGCGACGTACAAATGTAGTGCATCTCACTCTTGACCAACTGTATCAAAAAAAATTGAAATTCACAAATGACGTATAATTAGTTAATTACCACGGTATACGACCTTAATTTATAATTGATGAATATTGAAGATTAACAATTAAATAAGTACAATATACATAAAAACCAAATGTAAAATGTATTATAATTAATCTCCATGACCATCTTATAATTACCTGTCACTTTCTTCAATCTACCTTTCCCCATCAGGTACTCCCCTTCAAATTTGTTAATGGATTTGGGATCCCAAATGCGATCTACATGGATCTTTGCTACAAACTTAGGAATATATTCAGTAATGTACACCATGGTCTGGTATACCATGTATCCCTCCACCATAGAAACCTTGGGATGTGCTCTTTGTCTAACCAAAGCCTTCAAAAATTTCAAGTGTCTCTCAACCATCCACATTGACCTTGTGTGTACAAGTCCACACAATTCAATCTCCTCAACTTGGTGTATGAGGTAGTGTTCTTGTGCATTGAAAAATGTCGAAGGTAGACACTTTTGCATTTCACACATTAGACGAAGAATTTTTCTCTTCCAATAATTTATATCTTCTTTATGGATTGCTTTAGATGACAGCCATCTACAAGTGATTCAAGGCACAAATATATTAACGAGATTTAACAAAAATATACAACGAATTGAAAAAATATTGCTACTTACCTCATGTATTTTCCAAGATCATATATAACTTGTTTGACATTGTTGTCAAAGTTGTCTGGGAGAGATAGAGGTAGAACGTACTGCAACAATTATGAAATGATCTTTTCATTAATATTTTTTCAAAAGTAGTAAATATAATACACTAAAAAGTACATGCAATATACAAATATATATATAATATACTAGAAAAATTACCTTAATGAAGGTATGTCAATCATGTGTTTTCATCCCTGACCCAAATTCACCTTTCTTTGTTATGATATTGTTTATGTTCACAGCAAATCCTGTGAGAAATCAAATTTTTCGTATGACTTGTTTTATAGCATTGTTTTGCTGCTCCGTTAATAACCAAGGAAGGGCAATTATATCAATTTGGTCTCCATCGCTATTTAATTGAATGACATTTTTCATTGCATGACTGGCTTCCTGAATGTCACTACAAATTTTGATAATTTTTTCTTTGTCATGCCTTCCATCCAATATTTTCCATAACGTTTTTGTCATATTCTTTCCGATATGCATTGTATCAAATAAATGCACAATTTGTAGCTACTCATAGTAGGGCAACCTACTAAATTGTCTGGGATGACTTTCTAGTCCTTGTGGAAGCCGACCATTAATGTCTTGACGACCTTCATGAAGCAATATACAAGTTAAACAAATTAACAACGACAATCATTGTCAATTATAGCATGAGTAAACATAACACAATATAAAAATATAAATTCAAAACATATCATAAATTTTAGATAAATAATTTGATCCGATGTATAACCTTGACAATTAATTCTATTATATTCCAACTTCCATAGGCGAGGTGTCATCTTCGTGGTTTTGATGTAGTCTCTTATTTCCCATTGAAAAGATGTTTTTCAGTAGTTCGATACTTATGATTTTTGTGGAGGAAGTGCCTATACTCATCAAACACCTGCTTTCCTAAACTTGTTGAACGACGAGATTTCATCTTTGGACCACAAATTGGACATGCAAATTTTCCCTTTGTTTGAAGACCTGCAAATCAAATATAATTGGATTAAATATGTCAATTTGTATAATTATATATAATGAATAGATTATTTAAAAAACATGCATGATATCTACTTCATAAAATTAAATATCGTTAAAGTCATGCAGTCGAACAGTAAAACATAGCAGAAAAATGTTTTAGCCCTGGGGCATCATGAATTGTCCATACAAGCATTGCATGGAATTCAAATTGTCTTTGTCCTATTGGTCTAGATACGTCATACATAGTCATGCCATTCCATAACTTTAGTAACTCGTCAATAAGAGGCTCAATATATACATTCATATCTTTAACTTGGTACTTATCTAGTTGAATGAACATAAACATTACATAATTATTATAACAGTTTTACTGCAATATATATAAATTCATGTACATGACTATTAACTGAAAAAACATATAAGTCATTATGCAACAAATAAGACAAATGAGATGCTACTACGTTAAAGAAAATTGATGTAAACAAATACCTAGAACAATCATTGCCAACATTATGTGCTCCCTCTTTATTGACATCCATGGAGGAATATTATTGTTGATAACAAAAACAGGCCACACCGAGTACATAGATCTCAGCTCTCCAAATGGATTGACACCGTCCGCTGCCAATGAAAGCCTGAGATTATGAGGTTCTTCTTTAAAGTGTGGCCATTTTTCTCCATGTCCCTAAATGCAGAACCATCCATAGGCATTCGAATAATCTCATCTCCACTTGTATTTTGTGCATGGTAATCCATAAATTGTGCTAAGATTTCGCACCTAAATAATTGTTGCATACATGGAATAATGGAAATATAACGAAGAACCTTGTGAGGCACCTTTTTTGTTAGTTGATTTGTTTGATATCTACTGATATAACATTCCGGACATTCTGTTGCAAATTCATGTTGTTTATGATATATAATATGATCATTGGGACATGCATCTATTGCTTGATACTCCATTCCAATATCTTTCATAATGCTAGATAAATCTCGGTATGAGCGAGGTAAAATATTTGATGGTGGTAAAAAAAATTCACCAATCAATCTACAACAAAAAATAATTTTTTAATAAAAAGAATATTAATGGTACATACTTCATCCTTTATTTACTAGCGATGAACTAACAACAATTAAAATACATGAAAAAAAGATGACATATATGACATACCTTAACATCTGTGAGATTGCTATGTTGGATAAACCATTCATAACCTTCAAGTTCACCAGCAACAATACAACAGAGAGAAGAGTTGTTTGGGAGCCTTCATAAAGGGGCTCGTATGCCTTCTCAAGTACAAGTAAATCATGAACATCATCAAAGTCATCTCGATCAACATGATCAGATGTGCCACTACATGTGTCATGAATCAATGTATTTGTACCATCATCTTCAATTGTGTTTTCAGGCACATGATCATCTTCTTCCATAGGATCATTAACTTCATCTTCGATATTCACAACTCCATGTTCCTCCGCTTGCAAAACCACATTCTCCAGGTTGTGATAATCCATATCATGTGCCCTAGGGCACCCCACCTTTATAATAATGACAGACACAAATAAACCATGATCATGATCAAGTGATTTTCTATATATATATCAAATGTTAAAACAATATAAACATTTACAAATTCAATCAATATAAACACATATAATAAACAACTTACCAATAGACGATAACCATGCCCCCCTTCAACGTGACCATGTTGCCTACAATGTTTCTCAACACTTGTGATTAAAAGTCTTCTCATCTTTAAGCCCTTGTAATTATTGCAAGGACAATAACATTTCCCATCACCCTTTGTTTTGAATCTAGCCCACAATCTATCAAGTGACTCTTCATTTTGTTCTGGACTAATATTATCTGACATGATTTTTCTTTACCAAGCTTGAACATTTAGATCTTCAAAAAATATCAAACTCACACTCCAATAATTTTTAATCATACACAGATAACAAAATATAATAATTATGATATTTTACACCAAAAAAATTTGGCATGCAACCACCCCTACAAAAGAGAAGATAGTCTGAAGTTAATCACCCCAAAAAACACTTTCAAATGTTAATTCTAGAAATTATTAAATTCTGATTTTACTATGATTTCCAACTATTAGACTCCTAAAATCAGAATATTGAACTTACATAACAAAATCTGGAAATGAAATTCTCAAAATACAGCTAATAGGCCTCAACAATTAAGGCCTACTCAAGACTTTGTGAAGTCATTGCAAGGTTTCTAAGCCTTACCTGATGATTTCAGCAGGAGGATTAAAGAGTTGGTAAAGATTTTTGATGACTGGAGTGACATCTTTACCAAATATTGTAGATGCCCAAGGAAATGTTAGATCACTACAGCAATGGCAGGATAGGGTAGACGAAATCATCAATACACAAAAAATTGATTTGTGATGACTCAAATTATGACATGCTGATGAGTAGTATGGATAAAATCATTAACACTAGCACATTTTTGGAATCTTTTGAATGGGAGGCAAATCAAGTAGCAGTAAAGTATACACCTTACAGTGCCAAGGTAAATGAGGTGGTAAATTTTAATTGGCCAACGAATGAGGAATATCAAGGATGGGTAGAAAAGTACTTAACTAAACAAGAATAGGACAAAGTCTACAATCGACAGCTAATAGCTCAACTGTTATGGTTATAACAAATTTTGGCTATGTCTTGGTGGTGATTTTGGTGCAAGTTTTCGAAGTTTGGCAAATGCAACAGTTATTCTCTAGTGGACGAGATGAACAAGAAGATTCTCCAGAGACTCAGCTATTGTAACCAATTTTTGAAATGTCATAAGGCGGTCCAAGTGACTAGTGACAAGTGTATTTCTGGTCGGATGCTTGTTGCTCCTTCATTTTCCCTATAAGAAGGATTTCAGGACCAAAAATATGGGTTAGCAAGTTAGATATCTTTAGGTCGAGTCTAAGTGAAGTTGCAGAGCGAATTTGTAAAGAGCCTGATATTATAGTGAAGATATTATTCTTAGGTTTGGTGTCATTCTATTGTAGGTTTTAGTTTCATGGGTACTTAATTTTCAAGACAGTACTAGCATCTAAATGAAAATTACTCATTTCAAGGTCATGTATCTCCATTGTATGAATATATTATTATCTTGAATAAAATGACCAAGGTTTATTCTGTTCATCTCACTGTTATGGTGTGTGTAATTCTCATTTTGGCTTTAATTCAAGGAATTAATTAAAATGCTTGAGTGAGGTTATAGGTGACTATGTTCATATAAGGATTTGATAAGTAGTATTGAGTTAGAATATAGATTGATGGTATTGTAAGACAGTATTATCTAAGATTGCATATGCTATGTGCCTAGAAGATAAACTTGGTTACAGTAAAAAACAACCAACACCTTTGATATTATCTAGCTATGGCTCCCAAATCTATTGAAAATTGATCATTAGGGTTAATATTGAAACCTTGCAAATATAATATTTGTCCAAATCTATCAAGAATTTTCCATCAGTTATAAACAATTCCCTTATAAAGAATTTGTGAAGTCAGGTCTAAAATCTAGAAATGAAATTCTAAAAATGCACAAGACTAAAAATGAAATTTGATGAGATGTTGTTTTAAAATATGATTTTCAAACCTGGAAGTACAAATTTGACTTCACAAATGAATTATGGAAAAAGACAATGACTACCCTCAACCTGGCGATATCTTCTTGAGTTTTCTTCTGATTTTCCCCAAGAAAACCGTCAAGCAAAACACCGTCGCAATAAATAGTCGAGCTCATTTTTATTTATGTCCACCACAATTTAACTTTGCAGGTCCGTCAAAACATAGACGAAAAAAATGGTTTGTTGAAATTCTTACGAATGTCGGGGATAAAATTTTTAAAAAATGAAAATTCGCACAAGTGCTTGATGATACATTTGACTATATAGCTTTCGTCAAAAGGTTTCATCGGATTTTGCAATCAAATGGGTTAGTGTGTTAACCTAAAAGAGTGATTCTATCACTCAACTCCATCATTATGAGCCTATGCTCACAATCTTTCTACCTGACGTGTCTGGTGCAGGAGCACCTAGACACATGTGCAATCAACATCACCCAAAAATATTTCAGTTAGTTGTTTCAATTTTGATTTGATTAGGATTTTTTTTGGCATCTCACAGCATAAGGAACTCTGTTGTGCAGTCAAATTGTCAATTTGAAGTTTTCTCCAAAATGTCGTTTTAAGGCTCCACAGACAGTTTTAAAAATTATTTCTAAAAAATTTGTAAGGAATCAAGTAAATTATTTTCATAGGGACATTTTTGGAGATACTATGTCAAACATGCAAAAATAATCAAATATGTATCTTTCATCGTTTGAGAGAAATTACTATTGGAAATTTATGTTTTTAATGCCAAAAGTGTTGCCAATTTACAAAAACTTTAATTTTTCAAAATTCATGTTCAGGCTAGAGTGAAACCATTTTGTAGGGGACCTGAGGACATCATATTGAACTTACTTGCCAATTTTTGTGGGAATTGGAGAACTTTGATTTTCTCGCTTGTCGACACCCGATTCCAAGATTGGCATAGTCGTGCGAATAAATCTTCTCAAAATTGTTGATAGAATTTCATAAAATTTCCAACCTCTCATAAAAGACAAGAAGACAAATAAAAAATAAAGCTAGGCATGCCATACTTGTAAATGAATGCAACAAAAAGAGCAAGGCATAGGGAATGTGGGCTCCCATGGCTAAATAAAAGCCATTTTAATTAAATCCAGCACATAGGAGAATTCTAAACTTTTAAAAACTAAAAATTCAAATACAAATTAAGTGCAAAAGTTGGAATGTCAAGGGGTTGTGTATGGGCAAAGAAAGTTGTAGGCAGTTAAAAAATACAGGGGCAGATTGAACAAAAGGTAGGCTACACACTTGTGCAGGAGTATGTGAGATGTGGTTGGGCTATGCAAATGTTGAGTAGAAGCTATGTGGGGAATTGATAAGGGTTTTCATGGGAGGTAAAAGGAAGCAATATAATTTACCATTGCAAACAACCATGAAAAGGCATGGACAGAGGAGGCTGCATTATCATTGAAACTAAGAAAATTTGAATATTATTGATTTGATAGTTGGGGTAGTGGATATGTAGATAAAGAGAGTTTGTTGCAAATTTCAAGAGAGACACGCCATTTCAATTATGAAGAACATTTAAAAGCCAAAGTGCAAAGGTAGATTGGTCTTTGCAACATTTGATTTGAGTGAGTAGAGTAATGTATGGGTTGATGTTTAAAACAAAGAAGAGGCAGATTGGATGTTCTGAGAGGAATGAGGCCATGAAA